>PVKV010033666.1:0-18470 GCA_004027835.1 Alouatta palliata
CTGGAGACGGGTAATGCTGGGGCTAGTGAGCGCAGCCCCGAGGTCTGTAGAGTGCCTGGCATAGGTATCCTGTGCGGAGCGCCCACTGCTGTGTGGCAGCTTGTCAACTCCACTGTGGAGATTCGAGGGTGTGGGGTTCTGAGTTCTTGATAATGTGATTTTCGTGGGGAAGTAGGCCTAGAAAATGAGTGTGTGACAAAATTCGTGGTCACTGCAGTTTTAATTCTCTAACTATGATTTCCTACTTGTTTTCCTGATGAAATGTCCAGTTGTGTAACCAACCTCATGGGAAATACACTGTGTCTTTTGCCAGGAGCCTTAAGACGTTATTCATCTAGCTTGACCAACTTGAGTGACTTTGCAAGCATTGGATTTAAAAGTCACACACACTTGGACTTTCAGAGTGTTTCTAAATTAAAAAAAAAAAATGACCAGGTTAACATTTAACCATGAACGTTGTCAAATATAGTTGTCCTGTCGTGTGCATTTTCCCATTCACACTGTTCTGCTTGCAGAGTGAAATATGTGTTGGTGAGGAAGATCCACATATAGGCCTATACCAAGAAGTTGTTCCCAGCCTCCTGATGTCACTGTACCTCTACTTGTGCATGTCTTAACCTTTGATGTTTTTTCTTAGCAGGAAGTGACTTTTCTGATCTGTTGTTGGATTAGTACAGATGCACTGATAATGGTATCCCATACTGATAAAAAATGATCATGGTATCTCATGAAGGAAAGACTATTCCAGAGGATTATATTTGGGTTTCGTGTGGATGGACGATTGTGTGTACCCAGATTTTGTACATAACTTCTTCCTCATGCTTATTCATAACAGGTTACACGCACTCATCCCGACATAGGTTAAAACGGCTTCCAAAGTCCTTGAGGATAACTGCCTTGGTGTTACCTCTCTGAGGAAAGAATAACATTATGAAGAACAAGTATACAGGGTAGTGTTGGAGAAATGTCTGTAGATGTACTTATGATAAGCAATATCTATGTATTGTGTATATTTATATTATTGACATGTATTAATAACAAAACTGTTCATCAGCATACACAGAGACATCAAGTCCCATGAGCCCAGTAACGGAGACCCCCAAGAAGGGGAGCCACCAACGGAAATTTGGGATCTTACGCCTTAATGGGAGAAATAACACGATCGGGATTTCCCTTCCCAAGGTACTAGGAAGGGAAAGAAAGAGTGTCTATGGGGCAGGAGGAGGTGTATGTTTGCCTCACGCCTTATGCCATGAGCAGTAACAGGAGGAAAGAAAACATTAGGAAAAGATAGTAAACATTTGCTCAAAGTTGGCTGGAAAGGGGAGATTATACTTTGCAGCTTCATGCAGTTTCTGCATATAATGACTCTTCTCTTTTTCTTCAAGGTGGATTTCGTATGGTTGAAAATATAGTCCATACTAAATCACTTAAAACCATTTAATTTGATGTGTAAGAATGTACGTTATTTCATGAATTTGATCTTCTTAGAATGTTGCTGTAAGATCTTCTCAGCCATAGTGTCCACAGTGTTGTGAGTACCGTTTAATAGCATGTGGAGTGCCAAGTCACCCAACTTTATAACACTGCGAATATGGCCCGTTGGCAAAGGGATGTTAGCTCCATTTTATAAATAAGAAAACTGAGGCTCAGAGATGGAGGCTTACAAAGAGCACTTGACTCATGGAGAAGGAATTCATATTTTGTTCAAAGGTTTCTTCTGTTCTTCCTACAATCCATGTTGTAATAATAGAAAGTGAGTGGTTTGCTTAAGATGCACAATAGTTTATTGTGTCTGTGCTATAAGTACTTTAGTATTGGTTTAGGACAAAACAGTTCAGTGAAGCAGGAAAGTATGAATAAAGTACACTGACACACATATTATGCATTGCCAGTTCAGCTGAGGATCCCTGGCCGCCTACAGGCACCCTGGAGTGTGCTGTAAAGAGATAGCAGCTGCCGGCCCCCACCAGTGAGAGAGACTTGCATTTAGTTAGTAAAGTTTAATTGACAAAGTCTTGAGTCTACACCAATCTCTTGAGTGAAGAGATTAAAGGACAGATTTGGATGCACAAAGCAAACACCATTATAGGGTAAAATCCCTGGTTGACCTCCCCCAGAGAGGGCCATCCGGCTCAAAGGTTAGTTTTAAGACCACCTGGGCAAACAGGTTAGTTAAGTTAACTCCCCCACATACCCTAGCTATTTGCTTTACTTGTTAACCAAATGTAAAGGGGATTTAGGCTGCCTTCAGCCAAGAAGTATGGAAAAAACCTTTAGGCCTTCCAAAAGGGTATGAGAGTATGTTCTATAACTTTCTCTAGTATTTTTTCCATAATATTTTTGCCACCACCCTGAGTGAATTCTCACAATAGTAACTCTAGAAAAGAGCTCAATGAATGACAGCCACTGTTTCCTTTGATCCATCTTTTTGACAGTATGTTTGATAAAAGTTGGATAATTCAGGACACTGGTATACAAGGAGCTATATTAGTATGACTTTTAAGGGGGTTCCAACAGTTGTTTAAATACTTTCATATTTAGAAAACTCTAACTGAGATAAGATTATCCTGAACCAGAAAACGTATCCTCAACAGATAGCATTTTCAAGCTAAACATTGACAGAATTTGGGCCATCAATTATTTTGGCAATTCACCATTAACATGTTTCCAGATATGACTGTCAGCAGTGCCCATTAATTTATTTGCACTCAACTTTGCATACTCTCACTGCAAGACAGTGATTTTGCTGTTATTTCTGGTACATCTTTTTGAATGAGATTCATTTATATAAAGTTACATATACGGTTCTTGGACCTAAGCATAGCATAAAGTTAATTAACTATCCAAATAATTCCAGGTTACCTCAACAACGGATGGGTCTCATAAGTGTAAGATTTGTCATAGGCGCACCAGTACATTGATCTAATTCTTTGGAAAATTGCATTTCCTTTATGATTAAAATGGTATTCACGTGGCTGACTTTCAGATTTCATAGTTGATACACGCTGTTCATAATACACAATGGTAAAGCACAGGTAATTTAGGTGTAGTGTGATTTACATTTAGATTGTAATTTAAAATAAGACATTAGGCCAGGAGTAGTTGCTCATGAATGGAATCCAAAAATTTTGGGAGACTGAGTGGGCAAATCCCTTGATCCCATTAGTCCAACACCAGCCTGGACTACACTGAGAAATCCTGTCTCAAACCAACCAACCAACCAACTAAACAAACATTAGCCCTCGCAGTGGAGTGCACCTGTAGGCTCAGCTGCTTGGGACACTGAGACAGGAGGTTCTGTTGAGCCTGAGACGTTGGGCTCACAGTGGGCCTTGATTGTGCTACAGCACCCCAACCTGGAAGACAGTGAGTCCCTGACTCAAAAAACAGTTAAAATAAAATAGGATAGTATAACACAGAAAAGCAATGTTGTAATAACTTTGCACGACATTCATTACCACGCTAACTGACACAGTTATTTTTTATTTTCTTTTCATTTTTTTCTTGTTTTTGGAAAGAATCTCATCTGTCAGCCAGCCTAGATTGCTATGGCATGATCTTGGCTCACTGCAACCTCCACCTCTTTGGTTCAAGCAACCGTGGCCTCCCAAAGTGCTGAGATTCCAGGCATGAGCCACCATGCCCAGCCCAGGCTTTGTTTCATAATGCTAAGGAAAAGAATGTTATCATTTCCTTATTTGTGTTTCATGTTGGACTGCTTAAATCGATAACCTTTGTATATTTCGAAGTGTGTGAAATGGAAGGTGATCTGCAAGAACTGCACTAGTCAAAGACCTGGGATGAGTCTGAGTTTTGGTCCTGGTGTCAAGGTGAAGCTTATAGCAAAAGGAGAACACTGTACCATGCCAGAAATCGGTATGTCATCCATCAAGATGCAAAGTTATGTGCTTTCTCATTTATAAAATATTATACTTTTGATAATAGAGGGGTAACATTGCTGCCAGTTAAAAAACACAGTTCGAATGCAAACTTTCTTTGAAACGTCCTTCAGACCCAAAGACCAGATTGCAAGACTTAAACACTATCAGATACAGAAACAAATTGGGTCAAAGCCATATTGAATCATCAAATATGACCACATTTTCTTAGTTTTGTGTATAACCAACAGCTAATAATTTTCAGATACTTTTCTAATTTCTGCTTTTAACAAATGCATAATGCATTTGTAATACTAGTTTGTGTGAAATATGCTGAGCCCTGAAGCAGATTCTAATACCAGTTCTAATATAATTTGTGTGACTCTGGATGAATTGTATAAATTCCACAAACATCCTTGCTCTTACTGAAAAGAGTGAATGCACATCAGATAGATTAAAATCCATTTTAGTGCTGATTTCTGCATGCTCCGGTTCTGTTGGACAGAAGACAAAGATATTCTGATTTTCATGATTTGTTTATCATAACAATCAGCTTCAGTCCAATTATAATGTGTGAGTTGAGATTTCATGGCCTCTAAGAAAATAAGCAGGCACTCTGCTTGATGTTTGTTTTACTGTATAGAGACCCGTATGAGTGATCTTGAATTTTGTCAAATTCTGAGTTCTCTGACTCTTAAAGAATAATTGCATTTTAAAGCCTTCCCGTACTGAAGCCTTGAATGACTGAATAATAAAACTGCAAGAGATCATCAGGTTTCTGTGGCCAATGAAGTAGGGATATGCATATAAGTCAGTGATGCTCAAGGTGGGTGTAAGATGCTTCTGCTAAGCATGCTCCCTGCCCTCTTGTCAGTCTTCATGAGCTACTGCGTGTAACTAGATTGAAGACTCATCTAGTAGAGTCACCTCTAACCATACCATAGGTTACGTATTAGAGGTTTCTGCCTTGAGACATTAGATGATAGGGTTGAAAGTTCAACAACAGTAATGTGCTAATTCCTGAGTAGTTGACATAAGTATATTTTACACATATTTCCCAAATGGGCGACTGTTAATTAGGATACCTGTTGAAGTTAAAGGAAACACTCTATGTTGAAGGGAGAAATTACCTAAATATTTTTACTCTACTCTGCTGAACCATTCCATTAGACTATTTACATTAAAAGGCATTTCTCAATTTCCCAGAGCCTATTGAAAAAGCCTCAGTTGTATTCTTGGGAGATCATAGCTTTAAATGCACATCTTATTAAAATAAATAGCACATTACATGATCAAGAAAATAATACTACGAAATAATAATAAAAGAGCCACAGAATAAACTGAAGAGAATATGAAAGAGGTAGTGACTAAAAGACAGGTATGAATCATTAGTAAAAGGAAAAGTAATTCAAATGTAATAAATTTAAAAGATTGGTCTTTTGGAAAAATAGCTATGAATAGAGTATTCAATAGTTCTACATAATCTTGAAGAAAATGGAAAAAGCAAAACATGGAATATGAACAAGACAGAGTGATTTGATATAGGGCATTATTGAAAGTGAATGCAGTCTTGAACTCTGATCTTGAACAGAGTATGGATGAAATAGTTGATAAGCTAGGAAGGCGTATATCATTTAATATATTTCTGTAATACCTGATTAAGCATCACAAAGCCTCTGGAAGAAACTGTGAAATTTGCCAGTTGTCCCTTAAAAACATTTAGAAACAAATTTTGGCTTTTTCAGATGTTTCACTCTTGTTTCCCATTTCCATATCCTTCCATTTTGTCATGTGTGACACAGTTCATAACACTATCACATATAGATGACAAAACTGATAGTGATAGCTTAAGAGTAATGTGTAAGTAATTTTACAAATGGGAATATTTTCACGTGTAAAAAGAGGCATTATTCATGTTGACAGCATGGTAGGAGAAAACTCGGTACAAATGGTGTCTGTACCTTAAAAACTACAGAAGGGTAAACTAGCCCAAATAAATATATTTGCCCTTCTTCACAATACAGTAAAAACTAATGCAATACTGGCCTTTGTGTTCACTTCATATCTGCAGTTCCTAAGGTGACATTAACCATTTTCTTCCAAGATGGTTTTCAAACTATTTCCAGGAGTCCATTTGGCATCCAGACCGTAGATTCAAGCCAGAACATTAAAAGAGCGTTTGCAAAATATTATACGTTTTTTCGTACATTGCTTTTTTTGTTTCTTAGGTTTTTTTTTGGTCTGGTGCTGATATTTTGAGTAAAACATGCCCAATGTTTGCTTTCTACTTTAAGCCCCTTTTTAGTAGGTTCACTTCACTTAGTGTGTTGAGTGATACCAGCTCTACCACAGAGTAATGTATTCAATGCAATCCATGGGGCAGTCTTCAGATTTCCTAGGTAGCTGTGTATTTATCATATACAATGTTAAAGTATGGGAAGTGTAGGTGTGGTGTGATTTATCTCAGATTGTCATTTAAGATAAGATATGATACAGGAAAGCAAAGGTGGGACATCTTTGCATCACATTTATTACCACAGTAGCCTACAGGCTTTTATGGCATAACACTGAGGAAAAAAATATGATCATTTCTTTATTTATCATTCTTGTTTGGCTGCTCTAGTCTATATCCTTTGTATTTTTTAGTGCCTGACCTGGAAGCTGATCTCCAGGAGCCATCTCAGTCAAAGACTGGGGACGAATGTGAAGATGGTCCTGTGGTCCAGGGAAAGAGTGTGCCAAAATCAGAGCAATTTAAAATGCCAGAAGGAGGTATCTTATCCATTAAGATTCAAACTTCCATGCTCTCTGTATTACACAGTACTATACTTTTGATAACAAAAAGGGAGAACATTACTGTCCCTTGAAAAACAGAGTACAAATACAGACTTTCTCTGGAAGTTAGTTCAGACCCCAGAAGGCTGACTGCAAAACAGAAGCATCATCAGATACAGCAGAAATTGGGTCAAAGCCATATTGAATCAAGAAATAGAAAAGCATCTTCTTCTGAGTATAACCAACAGCCAACAGTTTTCAGATTATTTTCTAATTTCTGCTTTTCTCAAATACATAATACATTTGTAATACCACTTTCTATGAAATATGCTGACCCTGAAGGAGATTCTAGTACCAGCTCTAACATAATTTGTGAGATTCTGGACAAATCACATAAATCCTACACCCATTTTTGCTTTTATTGAAAGTACTGAATGCACATCAGGTAGATTAAAATCCATTTCTTTGCTGGTTTCTGTATGCTCTAATTCTCTTGGAGAGAATACAAAGATATTCTGATGTTCATGATTTGTTTATCATAACAATCAGCTTCAGTCCAACTTTAATATCCAAGTTGAGATTTCATTGCTCCTAAGATAATGAGCAGGCACTCTGCTTGATTTTTGTTTTCCTGTATGGAGACCTTCACGAGTGTTCTTGGGTTTTGTCAAATCTTGAATTCTCTCAGGCTCTTAAACAATGATTGCATTTTTTTTTTTTCACACGGAGTCTCGCTCTGTCACCCAGGGTGGAATGCAGTGGTCCAATATTTGTTCACTGTGACCTCCACCTCCTGGGTTCAAGCGTTTCTCATGCCTCAGCCTCCTGTGTAGCTGGGAATACAGATGCGTGCCACCACGCCTGACTAATTTTTGTGTACTTAGTGGAGATGGGGTTTCACCATGTTGGCTAGACTGGCGTGAAACTCCTGATCTCAACTGATCCACCCGCCTTGGCCTCCCAAAGTGCTGGGATTATATGCGTGTGCCACCTCCCTTGCAGGACTCAATGATTGCATTTTAAAGTCTTCTTGCAGTGAAACCTTGAATGACTGAGTAATAAAATGGAAAGAGACAGTCACGTTTTGTGGCCCATGAAGTAGGGATCATGCATGTAAATCAGCGATGTTCAAGCTGGTTGTAAGATGCCTGCGCTAGGCAGGCTCACTGCCCTCCTGTCAGTCTTCATGAGCTACTGTGTGTAATTAGATTGAAGACACATATGGTAACCTCTAACCATATCAGAGGTTATATACTACAGATTTCTGCCTTGAGTCTTCAAATGATATGATTTAAACTTCAAAGACTATAACGTACTAAGTCCTGAGTAGTTGACGTAGGTATCTTTTACACATCTTTTCCAAATTGCTGACTTAATTTGAAGAACTTCTGAATTTAAAGGAAGCACTGCATGTTTAGGGGAGAAGTTACCTAAATGTTTGTACTCCACACTGCTGAACAACTCCATTAGACTATTTACATTAAAAGATTGGTTTCAGATGATTTCCGGGAGCCCACTGAACAAGCCTCAATTGGATTCTTAGAACAGTCATAGCATTAATTATATATCTTATTAAAATAGATAGCAAATTACATGATACAAAAGAATAATATTAAGAAATAAAAAATAAATAAGTCACAGATAAACTTAAGGGAAAAGGAAACAGACAATAAATGAAAGGTATGAATCATTAACAAAAGGAAAACTAATCCAAAAGCCATAAATTTAATAGATATTTTTGAGAAATAGCTAGGAAGAGAGCATCCAGTAGATTAAGCAATCTTGAGGAAAATGGAAAAGGCACAACGTGGAATAGGAACAAGACACAGGTATTGAATGTAGGGCATAATTGAAAGGGAATACATTCTTCAACACTAATACTTTCAGAGTGTGTGGATGAAACGGTTGATATGCTAGGAACACCTACATTATTTGATATATTCCTGTCATACCTGAATTTGTGACCATTGCGAAGACTGTGGAAGAACTTGTGAAAGTTGCCAGTTGTCCCTCAAAATCAGTTACTTTTAGAAGGAAATATTTAGCTTTTCCAGATGTCTTACTCTTCTTTTTTGTTTCCCTCTCCATTACTGTGTTTTCCACACTGGTTATGATGTATAACTCTTCCACATTTTAATATCGGTCGTGATAGTGATACCTTAAAACTTACATGATCATTTAACTAATTACACAAACCAGAATACTTTTCAGTGAAAAATGTTTCATTATTCGTATTGACATGAGGACTATAGGTGAAAACTGGTTGCAAATGATTAGTGTATGTTAAAAAAGAACAAAAAAGGGTAAATTGGTTCAAGGCAATATTATTGTACTCCTGCACAATAGAGAAAAACAAATGCAATACTGTCCTTTCTGTTCATTTCACTTATGTATTTCCTAATGTGACATTAACTGTTTTTTCAAAAGATGGTTTTTAGACAATTTGCTGGAGCCTATTGCACATGCAGACCACAGTTTCAAGCCAAAACCTTAAATTATACATTTATTCTGAAGGAATTTTTTCAGAAATTCCTTCTGTTTCTTACATTTTTTGTGTTCTGGTTGTATCTTGAGTAAAACTCTACACAGTGTTTGCTATCTACTTTAAGCCCCTTTTAATAGGTTCACTTGATTTCATGTGCTCTGACTTGGACGGTCTTTTGGTTTCCTTCTAGCACTAAAAGCAGGGTGTGTTTTAAAAATGTTGCTTGTATATATGCTTGGAAGTGTATCTTCAAGTTCTCTACGGAGGTCTAGTTGAATGTTAGCCGTAGGGTGACTCTTAGGCTTCTGGTTTTAGTCCATTCTATAAAACTAAAACTTTGGTGTTCTTTGCATACCTTTAATTTCATCTGAATACAGTTAAGCTAGTAATGTTCTCTTCTGTTATGTTTCTGTTGTAGGAAAAGGGAAACCACAGGATTAAATGAAGGCAAGCTGAAAGAACATAAACTTAATTTATCCGAGATATTGGACTTTAAAAATTCAATAAATATTTCCAGTTTTCTCCAGAGAACTATCGCACATGTTTTGTTCATTTATTCTCATGTATTAGACACTATTGGAAGGTTTGACCACATGCAGTGGCTCACGCCTGTAGTCCAAGCACATTGGGATGTGGAGGCAGGAGGATTGCTTACGCTTGGGAGATTGAGACGTGCCTGGGCAACATGGCAAAACACCCTCTCAACAAAAATAAATGAATGAATGCATGAATGTATGCATGTATGTATGTAGGTGTAGTCCCAGCTACTCTGGAGGCTGAGATGGGGGGATCCCTTGAGCCTATGAGGTCGAGGATGCAAGTAGTCAGGTTCACATTACTGCAACTCCAGCCTGGGTAGATGAGACTTTGTCTGAAGAAAAAAATAGTATCATTTTTGCAACTTTGCATTCTGATTGAGCTGGTATACACATGTGTGATATTGTGAAATATATACTTGGTCCTGGAACCTGGTTAGCATCATAAAACTCCTACAATTTTCAGAATCTCCACATAGTGATGTCTTTTTGTATGCTAGTGAGTTGACTGATGGCTGGGACCTCCTAGGTAGCTCTAGGATGAGGGATTAGAAGGTTGGGACTTTCAGCCCCATCCTCAAACTTCAGAACAGTGAGAGGGGCTGGGGTTAAGTTGATTTCCAATGGCGGGCCAACAGGTTAATCAGTCATACCTATAGAATGAAAACCTCCATTAAAACCCTCCAAAAAACAGGGTTCAGAGAGCTTCTGCCTAGCCGAGCACCTGGAGGATAACATGCCCATAGAGGCCATGGAAGCTCGCCTGCCTTTTCTGTCATTCCTTCCCCTATGTATCTTTTTATCTGCATCCTTTGTTAAGATATCCCATTTGCCACAAAATATGTGAAAATTCCCTAGGCTATAGACCTGGATGAAAGAACTAGGGCCTAGGTAGAAGAAAGGGGAAAGCACCAGGGAAACTTGCTGAAGCAAAATTACTTGGATCCTACCTACACTGTCTCCTTACAGGCTATGGCATGACACAGCCGTGGGTTTCCATCCTGCCTCTCACACACTGGCTTTGAGATGGTGGGCAAGATACTTACATCCTGTGGGACTGTTTCCCTATTTCTAAAGTAGAAATTAGAGTATTTACTTGCTGCGAAGTATAAATGAAATAACAGAGGAAGCAGGCATTGCATTGCAGATATATTTACTAGTCATCCTTCTTTAATCTCTTTAATATTTCGAATATTTTCATTCCATTTTTTTACAATGATATCTCTAGTATGCTGTAACTGCTTTGTAATTTCAAGTAGGAATATCAAGCTACCTTTTTAAATGCCTTTGACCTCAGAAACTTATTTGATTTAAATATGTAAATTAAATCACAGTGTAGCTGGTATCAGACATGGCATGGATTCTGAAGTTGATTTGTAAATAACTAAAGTGTGACAAGGCCAACCCTATGTCAGTGGTATGTGCCAAGAACTTCTTTGGTGTGTGTGTTGCCATGAAGAATAAGTCTATTCTGGTCAGGCAACACCACACAACTCAATATCATAGTGTGTCAAGAGCTCACGCTGTAACCAGGCAGTCCTGTGGTGGCTAACGGGGCCACAAGGATGGCCAGTGCAGTTGTTATTTGGGCTTGTCTTATATTCATACATTTGGTGTGTAAGAAGAGTGAGCCCAAATGAAACGAAGTGGTTGATTACTTGCAGACGCAGCAAAGGCAAGATCAGCATTGTGTCAGCACAGTGTCCTAGTCCCACAGGACCACACTGAATCGGAGATACTCAGTGACAGCACAGGTGGTGGATTTCTCTGCCCTTGAGGAGTAGTCTCACCCTAAGGCCCATTTTGAAACCAAACTGAATCCCGAACCCAAGATCACACCTGACAGAGCTGGGACTATGGGACAGGAGGGGCGACCCAGCTCCTAAACATCCCACACAATACCCAGTAATGTAATCCATGCTTGTGAAGAGGAGGAACCCATGTCAATGACTATTCTGAAATGACTGCCTTCTGACAGTTTTCCTAAATCAAAGATGCAAATCACTTGTTTGGACTGGACGAGGATCCCTAGAGGGAAAGGTCCCTCAGTAGGAGGCCACACTGGGGGCATTGGCCAGCTCCTGCCTGACGACTGTATGTCCTGCTGGGGGTGCCCTAACAAGGGTAAAGTCTTGGTGTCCAGGGGTATCACCTGTGCCCTCTGGGCTTGTTCTTACATATATGTCCTGACTATCCCACCACTGCCTCATCCCTGGAAGGTATCCACATCAGCTTCAGCTTCCTAACCAGACTTGCTCAGCTTCCTAGCCAGACTTGTGCTGAGCATGAAATGGTCGCTTGGGATGGACAAAAATAGTTAACATAGAATCTTAGTTTGGAAGTCACCTATCTTTGTTGGATAGGCCTTCATCATTAATAAAATTTGTATAAGATGGCTATGTTGAGATAGCTGATGTGTCAACTTTGGCAGGTGACAATACATGAGAAATGTTCACCAGACCAGGGTAAATGTCTCCATGAAGGGTTTTCTTTCCATGAGAAATAGCATTGAAATCAGCAGACTTTGGGTAAACCTAATTGCCCTCCCCAATGTGGGTGGGCCTCATCCAGTCCCTTGAAGGCCTTCAGAGAAGAAGACTGGGGTCCTCCTCAAGATGAAGAAGTTCTTCCTGCCCTTGAATTTGAGCTCTCATGTCACCTGTTCCTCGGGTCTCCAGCCTGACATCCTGCTCTCTGAGATGTTGACTTGCTAGTCCCAACACTTCCATGATCTAGATCTTCAAACTCAATCTATCACTCTCTCTCCATCTACTCACACACACACATGTGCACACACACACAGACACACCGTGGAACCCTAACCAATAGGCTACTTACATCTGGTACCTTAAAAGGCATAACTGAGATCAGTATTGCAGGTTGCTCTCACTCTGCTGCGTGGCTCCTGACGCAGAGGATTGTGGCATTCCTCTCACATCCACTGACATCCATGTTGCTCATCACTGTAACTCATGGTTTTGCCACTGAACAATGTGGAGACCACTACAGTTCCACAAGTGTTCCCTGCCCTCCTTCTGTATGTGAGGTTCTCTGTTCAATCCTGAGGACACAGAGATCTACTGGGATTTTTTTCCAACCTTCCACAAAAGTCCTGGGAGCCTGGTGAGGGAGATACACCTGCAACAGCAGTAATAACAACGGGCATAGCCAGTGTGTTCACCAACTCATGAGAGATCACATTACCAGCATCTCCCACTTAAGTTTCCCCGTCAACTAACAACTTATTCTGGAAGTGAGCATGTTTGTATATCGCTTGGATTCTGCTTATTCTATTTTCCCCAGGAATGCACAGATACAAAGCAAACTGATGGTGGAATGTTGTGATGGAGTGGAATCCAAGAATGGAATGCCCTGCAGTGATATGATTTCTGAAGAAGTCAATAAGTTTTATCAGTTACCAGATGAAGCAACCTCCAGGCCTTCCTCTGTCTACAGGATGCAACATGTATGGAAACTCCAGTTTATTGAAGACTCTGGAAAAAGACGTTTGCCTCCCTGTAACACACAGTCCCTTAATGCAGGTAGCCCCTGCCAACCATTACAACTGCATCTGCACTCTGAAACGTCCAAAATGTTTCAAAGTGGGCAAAGATATTCCAGCTATAAACCTCAAGTTTAGAATTGAAAAGAAGTATCCTCAAACTTCTTATTTACATCAAAAGAATAGAACTGTTGGCCGGGCGCGATGGCTCATGTGTGTAATCCCACCACTTTGGGAGGTCGAAGCAGGCAGATCATGAGGTCAGGAGATCCAGACCATCCTAGCTAACATGGTAAACCCTGTCTCTATTAACAATACAAAAAAATTAGCTGGGTGTGGTGGCATGCGCCGGTAGTCCCAATTACTCAGGAGGCTGAGTCAGGAGAGTCAGTTATCCCAGGGGCAAGGGTACAGTGAGCCGAGATTGTGCCACTGCACTTCTGGCTGGGTGACAGAGCAAGACTCCATCTCAAAAAAAAAAAAAAAAAAAAAAAAAAAAAAAAAAAAAAAAAAAAAAAAAAAAAAAAAAAAAAAAAAAAAAAGAAAGAAAGAAAGAAAGAAAGAAATACTGCAATTGGTACAGAAGAAATAATAACAGGGCAGAAAGGAGAAGGACGCAAGTTTCCCCAGGAGGGCTTGTAGGCACCGTTCTCCTTTGTTCTGCTTTCAGGGATAAGAAAGTGGTTCCACGATAGGTGAGGTGGCTCATGCCTCTCATCTCAGCACATTGGGAGGCTGAGGCGTGAGCAATGCTTGAACCCAGGAGTTTGAGATCAGCCTGGGCAACATAAAGACACTTCACCTCTACAAAAAAAAAAAAAAAAAAACAGAATTTGCCAGGGGTGTTGGAGCCTGCATGTAGTCCAAGTTACCTGGGAGGCTGAGATGGAAGGATCACTTGAGCCTAGGAGGTCAAGGCTGCACTGAGTCATGATTTCTCTACTGTACTCCAGGCTGATCAGCATGAGAAATAGAGCCTGTCTGAAACAGCAGCAAGTGGTTTGGGGCCAGCTGGGGTGTGTGGTAAAGCCAATCCCTGAAAATATCTGTTGCTAGGTAAGTTGGATTCCCCTCTTTGTTTTCCCCAGGCATACAGAGCTACAGCACAAACTGATACTGGAATGTTGTATCAGAGTGGGATCCAAGAATGGAATGGGCTGCAGTGATGTGATTTTCCAAAGCAGTCAATAAGTCTTTCATAACTTCCCAGATGAAGCAACACACCATCCTCCCTCAGTTTACAGGGAAGTGACATGTATGGAAAATTCAGTTCATTGAAGACCCTGGAAAGAGGTGATTGCATCCCTGTAACACTCAGTCCCAAAATGCCAGTAGCCCCTGCCAATCATTCCAACAACCACAGCTGTACTCGGAAACATACAAAATGTTTCAAAGTAGGCAATGATATTCTGGCTATAAATCACAAGTTTAGTATTGAAAAGAGGTATCCTCAAACTTCATATTTACATAAAAAAATGGGAACATTGCATTCAGTACAAAGGATATAACACGGCACCAAGGAAGAGGACATAATGTTTCCCAGGAGGAGTTACAGGCACCTTCCTTCTCTGTCTTGCTTTGCTTTCTGTGATAAGGAAGTGGTTCAGGGATAGGCATGGTGGCTGAAGCCAGCCTGGGAAACACAGGGAGACCCCATCTCGACAAACAATTTAAAACAACAGCCAGGTGTGGTGGAGCATGCAGGTAGTCCCCTCTACTTGGGAGGCTGAGATGGAAGCATCGCTTGAGCCTGGGATTGAGCCATGATTTCTCCACTGCACTGCAGGCTGAGCAACAGAGTGAGACCCCATCTCAATAAAACAAAAATAAAACAAAGTGTTTCAGGGCCAGCTTGGGTGTGTGGTGAAGCTTCATTTCAAAAGTCAATCACTGCTATGGACATTGATGCTCAGGATGTCTTTGTGGTAGTCACGGCTCTGAGATCCTGGGACTGATGTCCTTCTCGGTGAGGACAGCCGTCTCCAGGCTGGGGCACATGAGGAAAGGGTCAGGCTAGGTCATCAGGCTACCAGGGACAGCTGTCTGCTGTGGGATCACAGATGAGATCAGGAAAAGGACAGCTGAAAGGAGGAGAAGGGAGACCATCTCTGCAGGCGAGGGGCAGGTGTCTGCTAGTTCAGGGAAGACATTGGCCCTATGTCCCAACATGGCTGTAGGCTCCAGCATTTTGGTGCCAGCAAGAACCCAGTGCTGGTGGTAGGAGCAGAGTAGCTGCTATCACCTCCCATCCTATATGTTCAATGGTCCCTGAGAGGAGCCCATGCAATTCGGGGATCTAAAACGTTGTTTTCTGACATTCCCTCCATTCACCACCTATAAAGTGAAGGGATGTTAGATAAACTGAGGCCTTCAGAGAGAAAGGCCAGATGGAGTTGTGAGGCCTTCTCAAATGTCCCTAAGCCCTACAATTATGTTGAATCTCACACTGAATTCATCCTGTGTGCTCTGTGTCACTCTTCTCAACCTCATGTCTGTCCTGGGAAGAGTGGGTATATTGCAGACAGTCTTGCTACCTAAGGAATTTAATAAGATTTCCGAAAGTTCTGTAGGCTAAGCAGTAAATTCTGAGATCCTAGGGCACCATTATGGCCACATTACATGAGATTCACCGGGTGTGAATTGTGGAATCTTCATTTTAATAAAGGATCCTGGGTTCCAACTTTCATGGAAACTTGTCTGAGAAAGAGTAGAGGAGGGGAACAGTCTCCTTTCCCAGCTACACAGTTTCTTTCTCCTTTGAGAAGCTATAGAAGGGACAGGTTTGGTGTGTTCTCTGATGTACAGACCTAAGACCTTCAGGTGAGGAGACCAACACTGACGTGCTGCCTGTTATGGTAATGACACACTCAGGGCGCCATCTCCAAATGATACCCAGACCAATCCTTTCAAGTCTCCATCTCTTAAATATTACTGAGGAAATCAAATGTCTCTTGTCTGTGCAGTCTCATGCTGTAAAATTCTAAATATTTTGCAAAAGCCTTTGGCTCTTACCCTTGATTACACAAATACGCAGCACAGTAGACTTTTTCATGATGCCTCTGACCTGTGGCTCCATCACTCACTGCTGGGCGACACTGAGAAAGTGACTTAACATCTCTGTGACTCCTTTCTCCATTAGTCCCATGGAAATACACTAGTGAATTCATCTACTTCTTGGGGCAGTTTAGAGCACTGACTGTGTGAAGACATGCACAGTTCTCAGGACAGTCCCAGGCCTATGGTCTGTTTCCAATCAATTCCAGCTGTTTTGTTTTGCTGTTAGTATTGTTGCTGTTCTCACATTTCTCTGGAGCATGTTCCAGAGATACAATGTTATGACCACCTTTGACCCATTGGATGACCTTTTGATTGTCACTTCATTTCTTTGGGGACTCAGGGACTGAGTCTGTGGGGAAGGGCAAGATCATATTTTTACGAGCATAATGAATATTCAGCTCTCCTTACAAGGTATTGTGGAGCCTAAATGCAATGCTGGGGTTTCATCATCATGAGCTTGTATGAAAACCACGTTGAGATAACATCTCACACCAGTTAGAATGGCGATCATTAAAAAACCTGAAGACAACAGATGCTGGAGAGGATGTGGAGAAATAGGAACACTTTTACACTGTTGGTGGGAGTGTAAATTAGTTCAACCATTGTGGAAGACAGTGTGGTGATTCCTCAAGGACCTAGAAATAGAAATTCCATTTGACCCAGCAGTCCCACTACTGGGTATATACCCAAAGGATTATTAGTTGTTCTATTATAAAGACACTGCACACGTATGTTCATTGCGGCACTGTTTACAATAGCAAAGACCTGGAATCAACCCAAATGCCCATCAATGATAGACTGGACTAGGAAAATGTGGGACATATACACCATGGAATAATATGTAGCCATAAAAAACGATGAGTTTGTGTCCTTTGTAGGGACATGGATGAATCTGGAAATCATCATTCTCAGCAAACTGACACAAGAACAGAAAATCAAACACCACATGTTCCCACTTATAGGCGTGTGTTGAACAATGAGAACACATGGACACAGGCAGGGGAGCATCACACACTGGGGTCTGTTGGGGGGAATTAAGGGAGGGACAGCGGTGGGTAGGGAGGTTGGGGAGTGATAACATGGGGAGAAATGCCAGATATACGTGATGGGGGGATGGAGACAGCAAACCATCATGGCATGTGTGTACCTATGCAACAATCCTGCATGATCTGTACGTGTACCTCAGAACCTAAAGTGCAATTATATATATATATATATTTGCAATTTCCTGGGATATATATATATATACAGTAGAAAGAAAACAATCCATTTGCAAATGATGTTTTGGATATGACCATTAATAAGTTCTTATATACTATACAACTTCCTGTGTACTATATCATCTGATGAAATGTAACCACCCTGTATATTAAAATAGTTTTATAAAAAAGATTTTTTTTACCCCAAAATTTTTGAGTTACCTAAACAGGGGATGGATGTCAGGAGTATAAGATTTGTCATAGACCCACCAGTACATCATTGATCTAATCCTTCAGAAAGTTACATTAAAAAAATGCTATCCGTGCAGCAGGCTTCAGATTTCCTAGATACCTGATACTTACCGTTTATAATACACAATGGTAAAGTATAGGAAAAGGAGGTGTAGTGTGATTTACCCTCAGATTGTCATTTAAGGTAAGATTTTATAATTGAGGAAAACAAAGGTGTGACATCTTTGCATCACATTTATTACCACAGTAGCCGACAGGATTTTATTTCCTAACACTCAGGAAAACAATATTATCATTTCCTTATTTATCTTTCTTGTTTGCCTGCTTCAATTGATACCCTTTGTTTTTTTTAATGCCTGACCTGGAAGCTGATCTCAACCACCTGTCTCAGGCAAAGACTGGGGATGAATGTGGGGACGGTCCTGATGTTCAGGGGATGATTCTGTCAAAATCAGATCAATTTAAAATGCCAGGAGGAGGTATGCTATCCATTAAGATGCAAAAGTATGTGCTTTCTGTTTTCCACAATATTATAGTTTCGATAATACAAAGAGAGAACATTACTGCCCCTTGAAAAACAGAAAGCAGAATTCAAATGCAGACTTACTTTGAAAGGTAGTTCAGACCCCAGATGCCTGACTGCAAGACTTAAACACTACCAGATACAGACACAAACTGAGTCAAAGCCATATTGAATCATCAAGTATTAAAGCATTTTCCTCTGAGTATAACCAAGAACTAACAATTTTCAGATTTTTTCTAAGTTCTGCTTTTACCAAATAC
>PVKV010033667.1:0-18468 GCA_004027835.1 Alouatta palliata
AAGCAATTCTCCTGCCTCAGCCTCCCGAGTAGCTGGGACTACAGGCACGTGCCACCATGCCCAGCTAATTTTTGTATTTTTAATAGAGACGGGGTTTCACCATGTTGACCAGGATGGTCTCGATCTCTTGACCTCGTGATCCACCCGCCTCGGCCTCCCAAAGTGCTGGGATTACAGGCGTGAGCCACCGCGCCCGGCGCTTATGACATTGTTAATGCTAATTTTCATAAACCAGGCAGCCTTGTACCATGAAGTATGCCAACAGCTGTAAATGGCTGGTGGGGGAAAAGAAGTAAGTAGGAAGAATAGATTCCCAGTAAAATAAAGGAATAATACATTACATATGGTTTGTTTACTATTCTACATGAGCTTCTTCTGCTCAAGTAATTTGACTAGCAGTAGGAATTACAATGCTCAAAGTGGCTTAGTATATTTAGGTCAGTATCCAGAAAGCAGGTGGGCCATGGTAACGGAAGTCTGTAGGTAGTGATGATAATGAGCCATCAGGTAGCCACTAGTATTTTTTGGAGTTTTGCTTGTTTTGAGTTAGGTTTCCAGATAATGGTTAGGTTTCCAGATAACAGTGAAACTATAGGAAAGGGTCCATCCTCCAGAAGAAGAACAGGCTGTCAAGTAACCAGCCAGGTAGTTTGGGGTTTAGAGCAGGAGTGGGATCCCAATGGGAAAATGGAGTATTATTTTAAAAAATCAAGTCAAAAGTCTAATCATACAACCTGGGGGAACTGTGTACCTACTGATTGATTGTTCCTAATTTGAAAATTCAGAATGCTCTAAAATCTGAAATTTTTGAACATCAACATGACATTCAAAGGAGGAGTGTTAATTGGAACATTTTGGATTTTGGATTTTCAGATTTGGCATGCTAAACCAGTTTGTATCTTTCCAAAATCTGAAAAAAAACCAAACACTGAAACATGGCTGGTCCCAAGGATTTCATATAACAGATACTCAATCTATATGTGGTTTGGAGAGTAGACTATTGTTAATTGAATATGTAGGTAACTAGTGGGTACCTGCATTCTTTTCTTTTCTCTAATTAGAACCAGATGACTAATTCTGAATGATTGTCAGTAGTAGAGTGGTGATTTTGATTGTTTGGCTCTAAAACTAATTGGGACTGAGCTTTTACTTTTGTGTCTTTAATATTTCGACTTAAATGGGGCTAAGGTTTAGTTAAATTTGACTTGCTAAAATGACAGTTAAAACAACTAAAAATTCTGCTGCCAACAAGCAGCATAAGCAAAGTGAAAACAACAAAATGGGAGAAAATATGTTTGCATCAGATGTCATATGAGTAATGTTTTTTTTCATTTTATTATTTTTCAAAAGAGAAGACAGGGAGAATTTTAGCCTTTTTTCTTTTCTTTCTCTTTTTTTATTGATACATACTCTTGCTCTATCGCCAAGGCTGGAGTGCAGTGGAACCGCCTCGATCTCCTAGGCTCAAGTGATCCTCCTGTCTCAGACTGTTGAGCAGCTGGGACTACAGGCACACCCTGCTACGCCTGGCTAATTTTTAAAATTTTACTAGAGGTGAGGTCTTGCTTTGTTCCCCAGTCAGACTGGTCTTGAACTCCTGAGCTCAAGAGATCCCATAACCACAGCTCGCAGAGTGCTGGGATTATGTGGTATAGGCATGAACTACTACACCTGGCTGATAATATTTCTAAAATACCTAAGGCTCTTATATTAGTAAAATAAACAGTGAGAATTCACAGAAGATCTTAGTTGGTAATTTTTAAAAGAAAGACTATTTTTGGCTTTTTTTTTTTTTTTTTTTTTTTTTTTTGAGATGAAGTCTTGCTCTGTTGCCCAGGCTGGAATGCAGTGGCGTGATGTTAGCTCACTGCAACCACAACCTCTTGGGTTCTAGTGATTCTCCTGCCTCAGCCTTCCGAGCAGCTGGGACTATAGGCATATGCCACCATGCCTGGCTAATTTTTGTATTTTTAGCAGAGACAGGTTTTGCCATGTTGGCCAGGCTGGTCTCAAACTCCTGACCTGAAGTGATCCCTCCCCGCCCCTCCACAGCTGTGTTTTTGGCTTTTAAACACATGAAGGTATATTACCATATAAATAATAAAGAAATGTATGTAAAAAGGCTGCGAGTGGTGGCTCATGCCTGTAATCCCAGCACTTTGGGAGCCCAAGGCAGTTGGATGAAATCCCATCCCTACAAGCAAAATACAACAACAAAACATTAGCTGGGTGTGGTGGCAAGCACCTGTAGTTTCAGCTACTTTAGAGGCTGAGGTGGGAGGCTTGCTTGAGCCCAGGAGGTCAAGGCTGCCCTGAGCGGAGATCGCATCATTGCTCTCCAGCCTGGGTGATAGAGCAAAACCCTGTCTAAAAACAAAATATGTATATATATGTACAAATAACAATGAAGTACTGTTTTCATCTGTCAAACTAGAAAACAAGGGAAAATGTTTACACAATATCTATTGGCAAGGATGTGAAGAAGTGGGTATACTCATACACTATTAGTGGGAATATAGATTGGTGCAACTCTTTTGAAGGGTTATTTGGCAGCACATGTTAACCTTCAAAGTGTAAGTGCCCTTGCTGAGAATGGTGGCTCATGGTTGTAATCCTAGTGCTTTGGGAAGCTGAGGTGGGACTGTCACTTGAGTCTAGCAGTTTGAGACCTACCTGGCCAACATAGCAAGACCTCATCTAATAAAAAGAAATTAGCCAGGTGTGGTGGCGTGTGCCTGTAGTCTCAGTTGCTCAGGAGGCTAAGGCAGGTGGATTGCTTGAACCTAGGAGTTTGAGGCTGCAGTGAACTATAATTGCGCCACTGCACTCCAGCCTGGGCAACATTATGAAACCCTGTTTCAAAAAAAGCCAAACAAAATCTGTGTGTACCCTTTGGGCACTCTCACTTTTAGTGATATAATTTAAAATGACTTGGATAATTATGCCCGTATGCATGATTTATAATAGGGAAAATTATAAATAATACAGATGCCCATTAATTGAGGATGAGTTCAATAAATGATAGTTAATTCATACAGGAGGAATACTATAGCTACTAAAAAATGCTGTGTATGTGTGTACGGAGAGACTTGGATTTTCATTATTGCTTGTAAAAAGCAAGAATGCATTGTGTGAGCTTGTTTAACTTATTTATTTTGGTTATTCTATTTCCAGTCTAAAATTATAATTTGGGGCTGGGTGTGGTGGCTCATGCCTGTAATCCCACCACTTTTGGAGGCCAAGGCAGGCAAATCACTTGAGGTCAGGAGTTCGAGATCAGCCTGGCCAACATGGCAAAACCCCATTTCTCTTAAAAATACAAAAATAAGCCGAGTGTGGTGGCAGGTGCCTGTAATTCCAGCTACTCTGGAGGCTGAGGCAGGAGAATGGCATGAACTTGGGAGGTGGAGATTTCAGTGAGCTGAGATCACTAAACTCTAGCCTAGGCGGCAGAGTGAGGCTCCATCTCAAAAAATAAAAATAAATAAAATTATATCTTCTGTGTCTTTGGGGAGACCTTTTTATAAAAAAATTAATTTGTTTCAGGTATGCTCATTGTTGCTTGTTTGAACAATTTTTTTAAAGAGATGGGGTTTCACTATGTGTTGTCCAGGCTGGCCATCAACACCTGGGCTCAAGTGAACCTCCTCCTCCTGGGTTCAAGCAGTTCTCCCACCTCAGCCTCCTGAGTAACTGGGACTACAGGATGGCGCCATCATGCCCAGCTAATTTTTGTATTTTTAGTAGAGACAGGGTTTCACCATGTTGGCCAGGATGGCCTCGATCTCTTGACCTTGTGATCTACCTGCCTCGGCCTCCCAAAGTGTTAGGATTACAGGCATGAGCCACCGAGCCCGGCAGCCAGTACTTTTTTATTGAGTACCTACTTGGTGTCAGGTGCCAAAGTTTGAAAGTGAACAAAGGTTTTACAGTATAATGAAGATACAAGTGAATGGTCAAAGGACTGTATGATATGAATTTTGTTTTGCAGGAATATCTAACTTTCTTTTAAAGGCTATGTGGAACAAAAATCAAATCTTTGTGGGCCTGAAAATTACCTTTCCTTTTTTTATAATTATCTTACATGAATTCTATATTGAAAATAATTTTTCTCAGGAAATTTGAAAGATTACTTTTTTCAAAAGTTTAGTATTGCTGAAGAAAAGGCTGATGTTAGTTTCATTATCATTCTTCTGGGGTAACTGCTGGTTCTTTCTTTCCAGAATCTTTTAGGTTTGCCTGTTTGCTTTAGTTTTTTTTGTAGTTTCATGGGAGTGTATCTAGATGTCATTGTGTAGGACACCTGTTGGGCTGTCTCAGTGTGAAACTAGGTTTTTAATGATCATGTGTGTGAAACTAAACAAATCCACAAGAAATTAATTTTCTGTTCTCTCTTTCTGGAGCTTCTGGTTGAATGTTCATCTTTCTGGATTTTTTTTTTTTTAACCTTTTCACTTACTGCATTTTTTTTTTTTTGGGGGGGGTGGGCTATTTCCTCGACTTCTTTTAACTCTTTACTTTTTTTTCTTTTTTCTTTTTTTTCCTTTTTCTTTCTTTCTTTTCTTTTTCTTTTTCCTTTTTCCTTTTTTCTTTTTTTTCCTTTTATCTCAGTCTTAAAATTATTTCTTCAAAGACATTCCTTGACTTTTAAAAAAAAATTTTAGTTAAGCCACTGTATTTCTGATTTCTCAGAGCATTTTCTTTTCTCGTTCTTTATTTTAATACTATTCTGTTTTTCTATTATGGATAAAATATTTTGGATCTCTATTATGCAATTTATCAGACTTTATTTTACTTTTATTTTCACTTTTTTTTTTCGAGACAGGATCTCACTTTGTTGTCCAGGCTGGAGTCCAGTGGTGTGAATATGGCTCACTGCAGCTTCTGCTTCCCAGCCTCAACCTCTGCCTCCCAGCCTCAAGTGATCCTCTCTGCTTAGCCCCTCACATAGTTGAAATTACTGTTGTGCACCACCACACCTGGCTAATTTTTGTATTTTCTTTAGTGTCAGGGTCTTGCCATGTTGCCCAGGCTGGTCTCAAACACCTGAGCTCAAGTGATCCACCCGCCTTGGCCTCCCAAAGTGCTGGGATTATAGGTGTGAGTCACTGTGCCTGGCCTGTCAGATTTTGTTGTTGTTGTTGTTGTTGTTGAGGTGGAGTCTCTGTCACCCAGGCTGGAGTGCAGTGGCGTGATCTTGGCTCACTGTGCCTGGCCCTCATTGAGTATTTAATTAAGGATCACATACTGCATTGGAGACTCGTTTTTCCTTTTAATATTAAAAGGCTTCCAGTCACATTTTTCTTTCATGATCTTTGAACATCTCAGGTCAGCTTACCTTATGGAATGTCCAGTAGTCTAGGCTTGTCTGTTTCCTCAATCCTTTTCTACTGTATTGATTGCTATTTCAGTGGGATGTAGTAGGAGGGAGAAGCAAATGGTTTATTTCTTTATTACATTCTTTTTCTTTTTTTGAGGCGGAGTTTTGGTCTTGTCCAGGCTGGAGGGTGATGGCGCAATCTCGGCTTATTGCAGCCTCTACCTCCTGGGTTTAAGTGATTCTTCTGCCTCAGCCTCGCGAGTAGCTAGGCTTACAGGCATGCGCCACCACACTCGGCTAATTTTGCATTTTTAGTAAAGATGGGGTTTCTTCCTGTTAGTCAGGCAGGTCTTGAACTCCTGACCTCAGGTGATCCACCCGCCTCAGCCTCCCAAGGTGCTGGGATTACAGGCGTGAGCCATCGCGCCTGGCTATTATCTTCTTTTTTTATTGGTTGTAAATACAATTTTTAATGGGTATATAATGTTCCACCATTTTAAAAAACTACTCTCTTGCTGGTGGTTTAGTTTTTCCCATTGACTATTTCGTTATATATATTTATATATACTTTTAGCTATTTTCTTCTTAAAAATTTCCCAAGAGTACATTCAGTGGGTCAATGAGATTGTTTTTAGATCAAGAACCTTAAAACTGATCAGTTTTCTCTAACAATGTTCAAATCACATCAGCCTCATATCAGAGTCCATTTGATATATTTATGTGATATACGGGATGTAAATTTACCTGAGAGAAAATTATTTACTTATAATCAGTGATTCTCAGTATTCTACTGCTAGTGTCCTCATCCTCTATTATCTCTTATAGGATTTTTTTTTTTTTTTTTAATTTAAGTTCCAGGGTACATGTGCAGATCTTGCAGGATTGTTACATAGGTATACACATGCCATGGTGGTTTGCTGACTCCATCTCCCCATCACCTACATTAGGTATTTCTCCTAATGTTATCCCTCCCCAATCTCCCCACCCCCTGCTATCCCTCCCCTAGCCCCCCAGCCCCCAACAGACCCCAGTGTGTGATGTTCCCCTCGCTGTGTCCATGTGTTGAACAATAGTTCAACACCCACTTATGAGTGAGAACATGCGGTGTTGGATTTTCTGTTCTTGTGTCAGTTTGCTGAGAATGATGGTTTCCAGCTTCATCCTTGTCCCTGCAAAGGACACGAACTCATCCTTTTTTATAGCAGCATAATATTCCATGGTATATATGTGCCACATTTTCTTTATCCAGTCTATCCTTGATGGGTATTTGGGTTGGGTCCAAGTCTTCGCTATTGTAAACAGTGCCACAGTGAACATGCATGTGCATGTGTCTTTATAATAGAACAATTTATAATCTTTTGGGTATATACCCAGTAATGGGATTGCTGGGTCAAATGGTGTTTCTGTTTCTAGATCCTTGAGAAATTGCCACACTATCTTCCACAGTGGTTGCACTAATTTACACTCTCACCAACAGTGTAAAAGCATTCCTGTTTCTCCACATCCTCTCCAGCATCTGTTGTTTCCTGACTTTTTAATGACTGCCATTCTAACTTGGTGTGAAAGAGTAACTCATTGTGGTTTTGATTTGCATTTCTCTAATGACTGGTGATGATGAGCATTTTTTCATACATTAGTTGCCCACATAAATGTCTTCTTTTGAAAAGTGCCTGTTCATATCCTTTGCCCACTTTTTGATGGGGTTTTTTTTTTTTTTTTTTTTTTTTTTGGTCAATTGGTTTTAGTTCTTTGTAGATTCTAGATATTAGCCCTTGTCAGATGGGTAGCTTGGAAAAATTTTTTCCCATCCTTTTATTTGCTGGTTCACTCTAATGATTGTTTCTTTTGCTGTGCAGAAGCTCTTAAGTTTAATTAGATCCAATTGGTCTATTTTGGCTTTTGTTGCCATTGTTTTTGGTGTTTTAGTCATGAAGTACTTGCCTATGCCTATGTGCTAAATGATATCACCTAGGTTTTCATCTAAGGTTTTTATGGTGTTAGGTCTTATGTTTAAATCTTTTATCCATCTGGAGTTAATTTTTGTATAAGGTGTAAGGAAGGGGTCCAGTTTCAGCTTTCTGCCCATGGCTAGCCAGTTTTCCCAAAACCATTTATTAAACAGGGAGTCCTTCCCCATTGCTTTTGTCAGGTTTGTCAAAGATCAGATGGTTGTAGATATGTGGCATTACTGCCAAGGCCTCTGTTCTATTGCATTGGTCTATATCTCTGTTTTGGTACCAGTGCCATGCTGTTTTGATTACTGTAGCCTTGTAGTATAGTTTGAAGTCAGGTAGCATGATGCCTTCAGCTTTGTTCTTTTTGCTTAGGATTGTCTTGGCTATGCGGGCCCTTTTTTGGTTCCATATGAAGTTTAAGGTGGCTTTTTCCAGTTATGTGAAGAAGGTGGATGGTAGCATGATGGGGATAGCATTGAATCTATAAATTACTTTGGGCAGTATGGCCATTTTCACCATATTTATTCTTCCTTACCATGAGCGTGGAATGCTTTTCCATCTGTTTATGTCCTCTCTTATTTCCTTGAACAGTGGTTTGTAGTTCTCCTTGAAGAGGTCCTTCACATCCTTTGTTAATTGTATTCCTAGGTATTTTGTTCTCTTTGTAGCAGTTGTGAATGGGAGTTCACTAATGATTTGTCTCTCTGTTATTGGTATCGCTTGTGATTTTTGCACGTTGATTTTGTATCCTGAGACTTTGCTGAAGTTGCTTATCAGCTTAAGGAGATTTTGGGCTGAGATGATGGGGTCTTCTAAAGATATAGTCATGTTGTCTGCAAATAGAGACAGTTTCACTTCCGCTTTCCTAATTGAATACGCTTTATTTCTTTTTCTTGCCTGATTGCTCTGGCTAGAACTTCCAATACTATGTTGAATAGGAATGGTGAGAGAAGGCATCTTTGTCTTGTGCCGGTTTTCAAAGGGAGTGCTTCCAGTTTTTGCCTATTCAGTATGATATTGGCTGTGGGTCTGTCGTGAATAGCTTTTTAAATTTTGAGATATGTTCCATCAATACCTAGTTTATTGAGAGTTTTTAGCATAAAGGGCTGTTGAATTTTGTTGAAGGCCTTCTCTGCCTTTACTGAGATAATCGTGTTTTTTTTTTTTTCTTTTCTTTTTTTTTTTTGTTTCTGAAAAGCTGTAAGAGATAATCGTGTGGTTTTTGTCTTTGGTTCAGCTTATGTGGTGGATTACATTTGTAGATTTGCGGATGTTGAACCAGCCTTTTATCCCCGGGATGAAGCCTACTTGATCGTGAGGGATAAGCCTTTTGATGTGCTGTTGCATTCTGTTTGCCAGTATTTTATTGAAGATTTTTGTTTGATGTTCATCATGGATGTTGGCCTGAAATTATCTTTTTTAGTCGTGTCTCTGTCGGGTCTTGGTATCAGGATGATGTTGGTCTCATATTAGGGAGGATTCCCTCTTTTGTTTTTAATAGTTTCAGAAGGAGTGGTACCAGCTCCTCTTTGTATATCTGGTAGAATTTGGCTGTGAACCAGTCTGGACCTAGACTTTTTTTGGTTGGTAGGCTATTAATTGCTGCTTCAACTTCAGACCTTGTTATTGGTCTGAATGGATTCAACTTCTTCCTGGTTTATTCTTGGGAGGGTATAAGTGTCCAGGAATTTATCCATTTCTTCTAGATTTACTGGTTTATTTACATAGAGTTGTTTGTAGTAATCTCTGATGGTGGTTTGTATTTCTGTGGAATCGGTGATGATATCCCCTTTATCATTTTTTTATTGTGTTTATTTGATTCTTCTCTCTCTTCTTTTTTATTAGTCTGGCCAGCAGTCTGTGTATTTTGTTGATCTTTTCAAAAAACCAGCTCCTGGATTTGATTTTTTGAAGGATTTTTTGGTGTCTCTATCATCTTCAGTTCTGCTCTGATCTTAGTTATTTCTTGTCTTCTGCTAGCTTTTGAATTTGTTTGATCTTGCTCCTCTAGCTCTTTTAATTTTGACGATAGAGTGTTGATTTTAGATCTTTCCTTGCTTCTCCTGTGGGCATTTATTGCTATAAAATTTCCTCTAGACACTGCTTTAAATGTGTCCCAGAGATTCTGGTACATTGTGTCTTCGTCCTCACTGGTTTCAAATAACATCTTTTATTTCTGCCTTCATTTCATTGTTTATTCAGTAGTCATTCAGGAGCAAATTGTTCAGTTTCCATGTAGCTGTATGGTTTTGAGTGAGTTTCTTAATCTTGAGTTCTAATTTGATTGTACTGTGGTCTGAAAGACTAGTTCTTATGATTTCCATTCATTTGCCTTTGCTGAGGAGTGATTTACTTCCAATTATGTGGTAAATTTTAGGATAAGTGTGATGTGGTGCTGAGAAGAATGTATATACTGTGGATTCGGGGTGGAGAGTTCTGTAGATGTCTATTAGGTCATCTTGGTCCAGATCTGAGTTCAAGTCCTGGATATCCTTGTTAATTTTCTGTCTCGTTGATCTGTGTAATTTTTCTTTTTTTTAAATACGGGGTTTTGGCTGGGCGCAGTGACTCATGCCTGTAATCCTAGCACTTTGGGAGGCCGAGGTGGGTGGATCACCTGAGGTCGGGAGTTCAAGACCAGCTTGGCCGTCATGGTGAAACCCCATCTTAAAAAAAATAAAAATATAAAGAAGGGGTTTCACCATGTTGGTCAGGCTGGTCTTGAACTCCTGACCTCAGGTGATCCGCCCGCCTTGGCCTCCAAAGTGCTTGGATTACAGGCCTAAGCCACCACGCCTGGGCTGATCTGTGTAATATTGATAGTGGAGTGTTAAAGTCTCCCACTATTATTGTGTGGGAGTCTAAGTGTCTCTGTAGGTCGTCAAGAACTTGCTTTATGTATCTGGGTGTTCCTGTATTGGGTACATATATATTTAGGATCGTTAGCTCTTGTTGTTGCACTGATCCCTTTACCATTATGTGATGCCCTTCTTTGTCTCTTTTGATCTTTGTTGGTTTAAAGTCTGTTTTATCAGAGACTAGGATTGCAACCCCTGCTGTTTTTTGCTCTCCATATGCTTGATAAATCTTTCTCCATCCCTTTATTTTGAGTCTATGTGTATCTTTGCACGTGAGATGGGTTTCCTGAATATAGCACACCAATGGGTTTTGACTTTTTATCCAATTTGCCAGTCTGTGTCTTTCGATTGGGGCATTTAGCCCATTTACATTTAAGCTTAATATTGTTATGT
The DNA here is from genome assembly GCA_004027835.1 of Alouatta palliata. NCBI lineage: Eukaryota > Metazoa > Chordata > Mammalia > Primates > Atelidae > Alouatta > Alouatta palliata. The sequence continues at coordinate 10,527 of PVKV010033667.1, forward strand.
GTGAATTTGATTATGCCATTTTGATGCTAGCTGGTTGTTTTGCCTGTTAGTTGACGCAGTTGCTTCATTGTGTCGATGGTCTTTACCGTTTGGTACATTTTTACAGTGGATGGTACTGGTTGTTCCTTTCCATGTTTAATGCTTTCCTCAGGAGCTCTTTTAAGGCAGGCCGGTGGTGATGAAATGTCTCAGCAATTGCTTTTTCATAAAGGATTTTATTTCTCCTTCACTTATGAAGCTTAGTTTGGCTGGATAGGAAATTCTGGGTTGAAAGTTCTTTCCTTTAAGGATGTTGAATATTGGCCCCCACTCTCTTGTGGCTTGTAGGATTTTTGCCGAGAGATCTGCTGTGAGTCTGATGGGCTTCCCTTTGTGGGTAACCTAACCTTTCTCTCTGGCTGCCCTTAGCATTTTTTCCTTCATTTCAACCCTGGTGAATCGGACGATTATGTGTCTCAGGGTTGCTCTTCTTGAGGAATATCTTTGTGGTGGTCTCTGTATTTCCTGGATTTGAATGTTGGCCTGCCTAGCTAGGTTGGGGAAGTTCTCCTGGATAATATCATGAAGAGTGTTTTCCAGCTCGGAGTCATTCTCTCTGTCACATTCAGGTACACCGATCAAACGTAGATTAGGTCTTTTCACATAATCCCATATTTCTTGGAGACTTTGTTATTTCTTTTCACTCTTTTTTTCTCTAATCTTGCCTTCTCATTTTATTTCATTGAGTTGATCTTCAGTCTCTGATGTCTTTTCTTCTGCTGAATTGATTTGGCTATTGAAACTTGTGTATGCTTCATGAAGTTCTCATGCTGTGTTTTTCAGCTCTATCAACTTGTTTTTTTTTTTTTTTTTAATGGATGAGAGGTTTCTGTGTTACCCAGGCTGGCCTTGAACACGTAGCCTCGCCTCCTCAAGCACCAGGACAACTCTGAGCCACTGTGGCTCCCTTCTGTCAACTTGTTTATGTTCTTCTCTAAGCTGGTTATTCTAGTTAGCATTTCGTCTAACATTTTTTCCAAGATTCTTAGTTTCTTTGCATTGCATTAGAACATGTTCCTTTAGTTCAGAGAAGATTGTGATTACCCATCTTCTGAAGCCTGCTTCTGTCAGTTCGTCAAACTCATTCTCCATCCTGTTTTGTTCCCTTGCTGGTGAGGAGTTGTGATCCCTTGGAGGAGGAAAGGCATTCTGGTTTTTGGTGATTTCATCCTTTTTGTGCTGCTTTCTTCCCATCTTCATGGATTTATCTGCCTTTGGTCTTTGAAGTTGGTGACTTTTGGATCGGGTCTCTGAGTGGACATCCTTTCTGTTGATGTTGAAGCTATTTCTTTCTGATGTTTAGTTTTCCTTCTAACAGGCCTCTCTGCTGCAGGACTGCTGGAGGTCCGCTCCAGACCCTGCTTGTCTGGGAATCACCCACTGGGGCTGCAGAACAGCGAAGATTGCTGCCTGTTCCTTCCTCTGGTAGCTTTGTCCCAGAACGGTACCCACCAGATGTCAACCAGAGCTCTCCTGTATGAGGTGTCTCTTTGGATATATGGAGGTCAGAGAGCCGCTTAAGGAGGCAGTTTGTCCCTTATCAGAGCTCAAATGCTGCGCTGGGAGCTCTGTTCTCCCTTCAGAGGTGCTGGGCAGGGATGTTTAAATCTGCCGTAGCTGAACTCACAACTGCCCCTTTTCCCAAGTGCTCTGTCCCGGGAAGCTGGGGCTTTATTTATAAGTCCCCGACAGGCTGCTGCCTTTTTTCAGAGATGCCCTGCCCAGCAAGGAGAGAGTCTAGTTACAGTCTGCCTTTAGAGGCATTGCTGAGCTGCGGTGGGCTCTGCCCAGCTTCTGTGTAAATTGCCTTCTGCCTTTGTTTACACAGGTAAGGTTAGAACTGCCTCCGTAATGGCAGCCTGCCTCCGTAATGGCTGGATGCCCTTTCCCCCACTGAGCTCGACCAACCTGAGTTGAGCTCAAACTGCTGTACTGGCTGTGAAAATCCCAGCCAGTGGTATTCAGTTTGCTGGTCTCCATAGGGGAGGCACCTGCCGAGCTGGTGGCTCCCTGCCTTCAGTCCCCCTTTCTCTCAGGGTACTGGCCGCTCTGTCTCGCAGGTGCTCCAGGTGCCAGCCAAAACGGCCGCTCAGATTTGTGCTGGACACCTGCTGCACCAGCTGAATTGGCCTTCCAGATTTGTGCTGGAAACTCGTGGCACCTGTTGGCCAGCAGGAATCTCCTGGTCTGTGGGATGCAAAGACCACAGGAGAAGTGCAGCATCTGAACCTCTGAACCCCAGAGTGCTGGAGTGGCTGGAAAAGTCCCCAGGGCCTCTGTTGGGTAGGAGTGGGTCCTGTGGCCCGTTGCACATACCGGGTGAGGCAGCACCCTGCCCTGCCTCAGTTTTCCCTTTTTGGGCTACACCCACTGTCCAACCAGTACCATTGAGATGAACCTGGTACCTCAGTTGGAAATCCGGAGATCACTCGCCTTCTGCGTCACTTTCGCTGGGAACTCTGCTCCGCAGCTGTTCGTATTTGGCTATCTTGGTGGAAGTCAGGAGGTTTTTTTTTAGGCTTCAAAATCATTGTTTTTGAGGATTCTTTAAAATATAATTTTAAGTGGTTGGGTGTAGAAGCCTTTTCCAAAACCTAATACTAGTCTGAAATAAAACTGTAGCCTGAATATCTGTATGGTCACAAGCAGCTTTAACTGCATTTTTATAAAATACTTCCAACAGTACAGAAAATGTAAAAAAGATATTAAGGTCCCTAATGCCTCCTTTCCTCCTTTTCCTTTCAGACCCCCTGTCTTCTCAGTTGGTTCTATAACCCTCCAGATTTTTGTTTTTCATAATTTTGAGATGGAGTCTCACTCTGTTGCCCAGGCTGGAGTGCAGTGGCACGATTTCAGTTTACCGCAGCCTCTGCCTCCCAGGTTCAAGTGATTCTCCTGCCTCAGCCTCTTGAGTAGCTGGGATTGTAGGTGCGCGCCACCACTCCCAGCTAATTTTTGTATTTTTAGTAGAGGTAGGTTTCACCGTGTAGGCCAGCCTGGTCTTGAACTCCTGTCCTCATGATCTGCCCGCCTTGTCCTCTCAGAGTGCTGGGATTACAGGCATGAGTTACTGCGCCCGGCATTCAGATCTTATCCTGTTTTATGGACCTGTATATCACAGAGAAGTGTGCATATATGCCCTTAGCACTCTTTTTTACACCTTGTAAACACAAGTATTCTGCATTTTTTTCCCCTTAACAGTGTGTCTTGAGATCTTTTTATGTTTGCAGACAGAGATAAATCTCACTAAAGCTACTGTGTAGGATTTGCACAGTGTGAGTGGATTTTATTTTGTGTAACCATTCCTGTTGCTGGACATTTAAAATTATTTCCAATATTATAATTGTTCTAACATTGCAACTTTTCTTTCTAGGGTGTCAACATCTGAAAACATTTGGAAACTGAAGTTTTTTTGTTTGTTTTATTTTTACGAGCTTGTATTACAAAAATAAGTAATTTTTTCTAAAATAGGATAGGTATTTTATTTATTTGATTTATTAGAAACATGCAGTCTCTTAAAAAGAAAATCCTTCATGGATAGCTATTACTACTTAAAAGGCTGGTCGTGGTGGCTTAGGCCTATGATCTCAGCACTTTGGGAGGCCGAGGTGGGCGGATCACTTCAGCTCAGGAGGACCAGCCTGGCCAACATGGGGAAAACCCATCTCTACTAATACAAAAATTAGCCAGGCATGGTGGTGGGTGCCTGTGGTCCCAGCTCCTCAGGAGGCTGAGGCAGGAGAATCACTTGAACTCAGGAGGCAGAGGTTACAGTGAGCTGAGATTATGCCACTGCACTCCAGCCTGGACAGCAGAGCAAGACTCTGTCTCAAGAAAAAGAAACTTCTATATAGGGCTGGGTATGGTGGCTCACACCTTTAATCCTAGCACTTTGGGAGGCCAAGATGGGAGAATCACTTGAGCCCAGAAGTTGGAGACCAGCCTGGGCAACATAGTGAGACCCCATCTCTTTTCTTAAAAAAACAAATGAAAATAAAATTTTTATATAGGATTTTATACTTACCAATATTTGAAATACTCACATAGAAGTTCCCACTGAATAACGAGGCAATACAATTTATAAGCTGCTTTAACATAATAAAAGCAAATTAATGGTCTAAGGTAGGCATTAAAAAAGACAAAAATAGCATTTTCTGTCTGATTCTAAAATTAATACTTACATAGAAAAGGTAAAAACTTTAAAAAAACGTAATCTCAGGTTTTACTTCTAGAAGGCATTAAGCACCTTTAACATTTTGGTGACTGTTCTCACAGATATTGTTGCATGTGTGTGTGTTTCTATATTGAGTCTAGTCATATATAGTGTTACGGGTGTGTGTTATTGTGTATACATCCAACGCAGTCATTTTCTTAACTTTTTTCCTTCTTTTTTTTAGACAGGGTCTTGCTCTGTTGCCCAGGCTGGAGTGCAGTGCTGCAATCTCAGCTCACTGCAACCTCCGCCTCCCAGGCTCAAGCGATCCTCCCAGCTCAGCCTCCCAAGTAGCTGGGACCACAGGCACATGTCACAATGCCTGGCTACTTTTTTGTATTTTTGGTAGATACAGGGTTTCACCATGTTAACCAGGCTGGTCTCGAACTCATGAGGTCAAGCTATCCACCGTCTCAGCCTCCCAAAGTGCTGGGATTACAGGTGTGAGCCACTGTGCCTGGCCATCTTTCTTTTTTCACATGTGTGATACATACATACACACAGACATTTGTATGTAACTACATGGATTATACTCTATATGTTATTTTGCTGCTGTTTTACTCAGCAGTGGACATAAAAATCTTTTAATGCCATTGAATACAGATACATCGTTCTTTTAATGTCAAGTATTTCTCTATTTAGGGTATACCTGATTGATTCTAATCAGTCAAATGGCAGAGGCAACTGTCAAATGGACTTTGGCTGTGGGGAGTAATCGATTGGAAACTTCTTTTTTTTTTGCTAGTTGATTTAAAAAATTAATTTAACGTTGGTAACAAAAGATTGATAAGTACTGTGACAGGGTGGGGGCTGAACAAAAATGAACTGGAAGATACATAGCAACATAAAAATCACATTAGGAAATGCTTTCCCCAATAGAGAAAATATGAAATTTGTTTAAGGTTTAATTAGATAAATATTGATACTTTTGACTTTTAAATCATACTAGTGTGACATCTATATTTTTGCCAGTATAAATCTTCAGTGGATCAAATTACTTGTGGTAATCGTGGAATCTCCCTGGCACCTTTTAGTTGAAAAACTGTGCAACAAATAGCATATAGCTGTTTTTCTTGGACACTTATTATTTGGGTATTATATACTTGGTAGGAGAGATTGTTCCTCTACTTATTTTATTGGTTCTGTAGTGAGATTAAAATATTAAAAATTGTAGGAGAAATAGCTGGGTGTGGTGATATACACCAATAGTCCCAGCTGCTTGGGAGTTTGAGGTTGCTTGAGCCCAGGAGTTTGAGAACCACCTGGGCAGCATAACAAGATTGCATCTTATTTATTTATTTATTTTTAAAAATTATACTAAGTTCTGGGGTACATAGGCAGAACGTGCAGGTTTGTTACATAGGTATACAGGTGCTATGGTGGTTTGCTGCATCCATCCCCCTGTCATCTGCATTAGGCATTTCTCCTAATATTATCCCTTCCCAATCCCTCCACCCACTGCTATCCCTTCCTTACCCAGCTATCCTCCTGACAGGCCCTGGTGTGTGATGTTCCCCTCCCTGTGTCCCTGTGTTCTTACTGTTCACCCACTTATGAGTGAGAACATGCAGTGTTTGGTTTTCTGTTCTTTTGTCAGTTTGCTGAGAATGATGGTTTCCAGTTTTATCCATGTCCCTGCAAAGGACATGAACTCATCCTTTTTTATGGTTGCATAGTATTCCATGGTGTATATGTGCCACTGTTTCTTTATCCAGTCTGTCATTGATGGGCATTTGGGTTGGTTCCAAGTCTTTGCTATTGTAAACAGTGCCACAGTAAACATATGTATGCATGTGTCTTTATAATAGAATGATTTATAATCCTTTGGATATATACCCAGTAATGGGATTGCTGGGTCAAATGGTATTTCCAGTTCTGTATCCTTGAGGAATTGCCACACTGTCTTCCACAATGGCTGAACTAATTTACACTCCTGCCAACAGTGTAAATGCATTCCTATTTCTCCACATCCTCTCCAGCATCTGTTGTCTCCTGATTTTTTAATGACCACCATTCTAACTGGCATGAGATGGTATCTCAATGTGATTTTGATTTGCGTTTCTCTAATGACCAGTGATGATGAGCTTTTTTTTCATGTTTGTTGGCTGCATAAATGTCTTCTTTTGAGAAGCATCTGTTCATATCCTTTGCCCACTTTTTGATGGACACTAACAGGTGGTTGGGAGTTAAGTGGCTTTTTCTGGCAGACTTGTTTTTTTCTGGTGACTCCTAGAATTAATGTCAGTAGGGAGAGAGCTTGCAGTAATCGGGCTCAGTGAATGAGTTTCTTTGTGAAGTGTGTGACTTGAGATACGAAGTGACAGGATTGATCAGGCTCTTCAGTGAAAGGGAGTTAGGAGTGTTGGGATGGAACTGACAGAAAATAATGGAAACTGGTGATGACATCTGGTTTAGGTCAGCAGAGCAACACAGGAAAAAGGAGAGCCTTATCAGTTGTGGAAAGGAAGGGCAATTTTCTAGTCAGGGTAGCCAGGGAGATGGACTTCTTGCAGAGGCGGCTACTGATGTTGGCCTTCATGGGTTGGGTGTTGTTAGTGGATAGCTGTTTTTGAAATATTACTTGCTATATGGAACTTAAAAGTAGACACAATACTTGTTGTTTGATGTCACAACTTAGAGTAGAATACAGGTGGTCAGGAGGTTGCTAGTTTTCTTCCTCTTTTCTTTTTTAAGAAAAATAAAAGCATTCTGTTTGTACTTTGTGCTCTACTTCTTTAAAAAGCATCTCAGATTTATTAGCTATCAGCCAATTTTTTTTTTTTTTTTTTTTGAGACGGAGTTTCGCTCTTGTTACCCAGGCTGGAGTGCAATGGCGCGATCTCGGCTCACCGCAACCTCCGCCTCCCGGGTTCAAGCAATTCTCCTGCCTCAGCCTCCCGAATGGCTGGGACTACAGGCACGTGCCACCATGCCCAGCTAATTTTTGTATTTTTAGTGGAGACGGGGTTTCACCATGTTGACCAGGATGATCTCGATCTCTTGACCTCGTGATCCACCCGCCTCGGCCTCCCAAAGTGCTGGGATTATAGGCGTGAGCCACCGCGCCCGGCCCAGCCAATTATTTTTTTAAGAAGACTTTTATTTTATTTTTCTTTAAAGAATGTGTAAATACCCTTACTAAGAGTATGTTTCTTTCCTACTGTTTTTCGAAAGAATCACCAACTGAAAAAAAGTGCTAAGGCATTATTATTGCATAGTAACCTGAATGGAAATCAAAAGGGAAATTAAGGAGCTATTCGGATATTTAAAAAGTACTCTGAATGCCAAAATACCTGAGTCAGAAAAACTTGGGTCCAGTTCTTCCCTGTTGGTGATTTAATCTCTGGAGCAAAGCTTAAACATTACACGAACACTATGAAATATGCCTTAAAATAACATGATCTTTTTTTTTTTTTTTTTTTTTTTTTTTTGAGACGGAGTTTCGCTCTTGTTACCCAGGCTGGAGTGCAATGGCGCGATCTCGGCTCACTGCAACCTCCGCCTCCTGGGTTCAAGCAATTCTCCGGCCTCAGCCTCCCGAGTAGCTGGGACTACAGGCACGTGCCACCATGCCCAGCTAATTTTTGTATTTTTAGTAGAGACGGGGTTTCACCATGTTGACCAGGATGGTCTCGATCTCTTGACCTCGTGATCCACCCACCTCGGCCTCCCAAAGTGCTGGGATTACAG
>PVKV010033668.1:0-17045 GCA_004027835.1 Alouatta palliata
GACCTCGTGATCCACCCGCCTCGGCCTCCCAAAGTGCTGGGATTATAGGCGTGAGCCACCGCGCCCCGCCCCATTATTTCTTTCTTTGGCAGAATTCACCAGCAAAGATAGCTGGGACTGAAGTTTCTTTGTAAGGTTTTTAGTTACAAATTCAGTTTATTTAATAGATACAGGACTACTTGGGTTATCTGTTTCTTTGAGTGAACTTCAGTAGCTTGTGTGCATTTGTTGTTGAATGTATTAGCATTAAGTTGTTCATGATATTTTTAATCATCTTGTTTAAAAAAAATGGAGATGGGATCTTGCTGTGTTGCCCAGGCTGGTCTCAAGCTCCTGGCCTCGAGCAGTCTCCAGCCTCAGCCTCCCAAAGTGCTGGGATTGCAGTTGTGGCCCACCTGGCCGCCTTATCATTCTTTTCATGTCCATGGGATCATTTATGCTCTTGGTACTTGGTCTATCAATTTTATTGCTGTTTTCAAAAATCCAGCTTTAGGTTTCAGTGGTTTTTCCCTATTGTTTTACTGTTTTCCATTTCATTAATTACCACTTTTATCTTTTTTCTTCCTCTGCTTGTTTTATGTTTAATTTGCTCTCTTTCTAAATTCTTCGTTGGAAGATTACAATGCCAATTTCAGATGATTATTCTGTAATGTAAGCTTTACTGCTATAAAACCTTCTTTCAGCTCCACTGTAGATACGTTCACATGTGAACATATATATACAGCTTTGTGCAGTGGCAGTATCGTAGCCAATGAGGTTTATCCGAGGCGCAATTACTGCTAATTGAAAACTTTTCCCAATCCCCGCCGTGACGACTTGCAGTACAGTAGGCACTGGCAATTTTGACGGTCTCTACGGAGACTGATTTTAAAAAAAAGGAAGAAAAAAATATATATATATGTGTGTATTTGTCTATCCTGACTCCCTGCGTGGTCCACACATTTTGATAGATGTTTTGATTTTCTTTTCCTTTTTTTTTTTTGTCTTTTAAACATTTTTTAATTTTTTTTTTTTGTAATGCTGTTTCTCTGACTTCTTCCTTGTAAGTAGTGTTTTGATTTCCATTCAGTTAAAAAAACATTTGCCAGAGGCCATATCACATGTGATTGTGTGTCTTTTATGAAGCCAGACATTACAGAGATTTCGAAAATGGCAAGCAGTGCCATTCTCTTCACTATTGGCTTAAGAACTATGTTTTGGCCTGGGATGGTGTTTCACACTTACAATCCCAGCACTTTGGGAGGCAGAGGCAGAAGGATTATTTCAGCCCAGGAGTTTGAGACCAGGCTGGGCAACAGAGCAATAACTTGTCTCTAAAGAAAAATAAAAAAAGAAAATTACTTCTCATAAAAATATTTTCATATTGTGTATGTTTCCTAGTAATGGATTTTTATATTGATATTTTAAAATTTACTCGGTGTATTAGTGTGCTGGAGCTGCCCTTGCAAAATTCCACAAATTGGGTGGCTGAAAACAAGAGAAATTTATTTCCTTAAGTTCTGGAGACTACAAATCTGAAATCCAGGTGGGTTTTTTTTTTCTGGTGAGACGGAATCTCGCTCTGTTGCCCAGGCTGGAATGAATGCAGTAGCACAGTCTTGGCTCACAGCAACCTCTGTCTCCCGTATTCAAGTGATTCTCCTGCTTCAGCCTCCCAAGCAGCTGGGACTACAGGTGTGTGGCACCACGCTTGGCTAGTTTTTTGTATTTTTAGTAGAGACAGGGTTTCACCGTGTTGGCCGGGATGGGCTCGATCTCCTGACCTCGTGATCTGCCCACCTCGGCCTCCCAAAGTGCTGGAATTACAGGTGTGAGCCGCCGTGCCCAGCCCTTCCGGAGGTTCTTAGGGAGAATCTGCTTTGTGCCTCTCCGGACTTTGGTGGCTGCAGGCAATCTCTGACGTTCTTGGGCTTGCAAGTCCATCACCGCAGCCTCCGCCTGTCCTCACACGCCACTGTGCGTGTGTGTTTCTATGTTGCTTTTTAAAAGACACCAGTCATACTGTACTGAAGGCCCACCCCGATCGCGTGTGTTCTTAACTGAGCACATCTGTAATGACCCTATTTCCAAATAAGGCCACATTGTGAGGTTCTGGGAGGGACAAGAATTTCGGGGGATGATATCTGACTCATTATACTCAGTTTTAATTTCAACCACAGTAAATACTGATAGATATAACCCACACAACCAAAAGCTCTTTTGGGATCTTCAGATATTTTTAAATTGTATAAAGGAGTCCTGGACCAAAAAGTTTGAGGACCTGTACTTTAGGGTTACACTATATTTCTTTAATTTAAAATATTGTATTTTCAAATATTATATCATTTTCTATATAATGCACAACCTTAAAACACTTTATTTCTAGTACGTCTCTTATTTTTTTGTTGTCGTACTTTATATGTGTTTTGAACCCCAACAGAATTTATTATTTTTGCTTTGACAATCAATGCTCTTTCTGAAAAATTCAAAATTAGGAAAAATTTTTCTTGGGCACAGTGTTCTAGGTTGAAAATTTCTTTCTTTTCTTTTCTTTCTTTTGATGGAGTCTTTCTCTGTCACCCAGGCTGGAGTGCAGTGGTGCAATCTCCCGGGTTCAAGCAACTCTCCTGCCTCAGCCTCCCTAGTAGCTGGGACTACAGGCGTGCGCCACCATGCTCTGCTAGTTTTGTTTTGTATTTTTAGTAGAGATGGGGTTTCACCATGTTGGCCAGGCTGGTTTTGAACTCCTGACTCCAAATGATCCACCTGCCTCGGCCTCTCAAAGTGCTGAGATGACAGGCCTGAGCCACCGCTCCTGGCCAACGCTGAGCATTTCTTTCAGCTGTCAACTCTCTCCATTGCCTTCTAGCTTACATAGTTCTTTTTAAAAATTTTTAAATATATATATATATATATATTAGCACACTTTAGGTACTGGGGTACATGTGCAAAACATGCAGGATTGTTGCATACGTACGTACATGGCAATGTGGTTTGCTGCCTCCATCACCCCATCATCTATATCTGGCATTTCTCCCCATGTTACCCCTCCTCAACCTCCCTACCCCCTGTCGTCCCTCCCCTATTCCCCTGCAACAAACCCCAGTGTGTGATGCTCTCCTCTCTGTGTCCCTGTGTTCTCATTGTTCAACGCCCGCTTATGAGTGAGAACATGAGGTGTTTGGTTTTCTGTTCTTGTGTCAGTTTGCTGAGAATGATGGTTTCAAGATCCATCCATGTCCCTACAAAGGACACGAACTCATCATTTTTTATGGCTGCATAGTATTCCATGGTGTATATGATGCCACATTTTCCTTGTCCAGTCTATCATTGATGGGCATGTGGGTTGGTTCCAGGTCTTTGCTGTTGTAAACAGTGCCGCAGTGAACATACATGTGCATGTGTCTTTATAATAGAATGATTTATAATCCTTTGAATATATACCCAGTAATGGGATTGCTGGGTCAAATGGAATTTCTATTTCTAGGTCCTTGAGGAATCGCCACACTGTCTTCCACAATGGTTGAACTAATTTACCCGCCCACCAACAGTGTAAAAGTGTTCCTATTTCTCCACATCCTCTCCAGCATCTGTTGTCTCCAGATTTTTTAATGATCGCCATTCTAACTGGCGTGAGGTGGTATCTCAATGTAGTTTTGATTTGCATTTCTCTAATCACCAGTGATGATGAGCATTTTTTTCCATGTGTTTGTTGGCCTCATATATGTCTTCTTTTGAAAAGTATCTGTTCATATCCTTCACCCACTTTTGAATGGGTTTGTTTGTGTTTTTCTTGTAAATCTGTTTTAGTTCTTTGTAGATTCTGGATATTAGCCCTTTGTCAGATGGGCAGATTGCAAAAATTTTTTCCACTCTAATGATTGTTTCTTTTGCCATACAGAAGCTCTGGAGTCTAATTAGACCCCATTTGTCTATTTTGGCTTTTGTTGCCAATGCTTTTGGCGTTTTAGTCATGAAGTCCTTGCCTATGCCTATGTCCTGAATGGTTTTGCCTAGGTTTTCTTCTAGGGTTTTTATGGTGTTAGGCCTTATGTTTAAGTCTTTAATCCATCTGGAGTTAATTTTAGTGTAAGGTGTCAGAAAGGGGTCCAGTTTCTGCTTTCTGCACATGGCTAGCCAGTTTTCCCAACACCATTTATTAAACAGGGAATCCTTTCCACATTGCTTGTTTTTGTCAGGTTTGTCAAAACCTGATGGTTGTAGATGTGCTGTGTTGCCTCCAAGGCCTCTGTTCTGTTCCACTGGTCTATATCTCTGTTTTGGTACCAGTACCATGCTGTTTTGATTACTGTAGCCTTGTAGTATAGTTTGAAGTCAGGAACATGATGCCTCCAGCTTTGTTCTTTTTGTTTAGAATTGTCTTGGCTATGTGGGCTCTCTTTTGGTTCCACATGAAGTTTAAGGTGGTTTTTTCCAGTTCTGCGAAGAGAAGCTACATAGGTAGCTTGATGGGGATAGCGTTCTATCTATAAATTACTTTGGGCAGTATGACCATTTTCACAATATTGATTCTTCCTAACCATGAGCATGGAATGTTTTTCCATCTGTTTGTGTCCTCTCTTATTTCGTTGAGCAGTGGTTTGTAGTTCTCCTTGAAGAGGTTCTTTACATCCTTTGTTAGTTATATTCCTAGGTATTTTATTCTCTTTGTAGCAATTATAAATGGGAGTTCATTCATGATTTGGCTGTTTGTCTGTTATTGGTGTGTAGGAATGCTTGTGAATTCTGCACATTGATTTTGTGTCCTGAGACTGCTGAAGTTGCTTATCAGTTTAAACAGATTTTGGGCTGAGACGATGGGGTCTTCTAAATATACAGTCATGTTGTCTGCAAATAGAGACAATTTGACTTCCTCCTTTCCTAATTGAATACCCTTTATTTGTTTTTCTTGCCTGATTGCTCTGGCTAGAACCTCCAGTACTATATTGAATAGGAGTGGTGAGAGAGGGCATCCTTGTCTAGTGCCAGATTTCTAAGGGAATACATCTAGTTTTTGCTCATTCAGTATGACACTAGCTGTGGGTTTGTCATAAATAGCTTTTATTATTTTGAGATAAGTTCCATCAATACCTATTTTATTGAGAGTTTTTAGCATAAAGGGCTGTTGAATTTTGTTGAAGGCATTCTCTGCATCTATTGAGATAATCATGTGGTTTTTGTCTTTGGTTCTGTTTGGTGCATTATGTTTATAGACTTGCATATGTTGAACCAGCCTTGCAACCCTGGGATGAAGCCTACTTGATCATGATGGATGAGCTTTTTGATGTGCTATTGCAATCGGTGTGCCAGTATTTTACTGAAGATTTTTGCATCTGTGTTCATCATGGATATTCGCCTGAAGTTTTCTTTTCTTTTTCTTTTCTTTTTTGAGACAGAATCTTGCTCTTTTGCCAGGTGCCAGGATGGAGTGCAGTGGCATGATGTTGGCTCACTGCAACCTCTGCCTCCTGCCTTCAAGCAATTCTCCTGCCTCAGCCTCCCGAGTAGCTGAGACTACGGGAGTGCACCACCACACCCAGTTAATTTTTGTATTTTAGTAGAAACAGGATTTCACTATGTTGGCCAGGATGGTCTCGATCTCTTGACCTCATGATCCGCCCACCTAGGCCTCACAAAGTGCTGGGATTACAGGGGTCAGCCACCACGCCCGGCCTGAATTTTTTGTTGAGTCTCTGCTGGGTTTTGGTATCAGGATGATGTTGGTCTCATAAAATGATTTGGAAAGGATTCCCTCTTTTTGGATTGTTGGGAATAGTTTCAAAAGGAGTGGTACCAGCTCCTCTTTGTATGTCTGGTAGAATTCGGCTGTGAACCCATTTGGACCTGGGCTTTTTTTGGTTGGTAGGCCATTATTTGTTGCCTCAAATTCAGCCCTTGTTGTTAGTCTATTCAGGATTTTGACTTCTTCCTGATTTGGGGCTTGGGAGGGTGCAAGTGTCCAGGAATTTATCCATTTCTTCCAGGTTTACTGGTTTATGTGCATAGAGTTGTTTGTAGTAATCTCTGATGGTAGTTTGTATTTCTGTGGAATCGTTGGTGATCTCCCCTTTATCATTTTTTATTGCATCTATTTGATTATTCTCTCTTTTTTATTAATCTGGCTAGTGGTATGCCTATGTTGTTGATCTTTTCAAAAAACCAGCTCCTGGATTTATTGATTTTTTTGAAGGTTTTTTGTGTCTCTGTCTCCTTCAGTTCTGCTCTGATCTTAGTTATTTCTTGTCTTCTGCTAGCTTTTGAGTTTTTTTGATCTTGCTCTTCTAGCTCTTTCAATTTTGATGATAGGGTGTTGATTTTAGATCTATCCTCACTTCTCATGTGGGCATTTGTTGCTATAAATTTTCCTCTAGACACTGCTTTAAATGTGTCCCAGAGATTCTGGTATATTGTATCTTCATTCTCATTGGGTTTGAAGAACATCTTTATTTCTGCCTTCATTTCATTGTTTATCCAGTCAACATTAAAGAGCCAGTTGTTCAGTTTCCATGAAGTCGTGCGGTTCTGAGTTAGTTTCTTAATCCTGAATTCTAATTTGATTGCACTGTGGTCTGGGAGACTGTTATGATTTCCACTCTTTTGCATTTGCTGAGGAGTGATTTACTTCCAATTATGTGGCCAATTTTAGAGTAGGTGTGATGTGGTGCTGAGAAGAATGTATATTCTGTGGATTTGGGGTAGAGAGTTCTGTATATGTCCATTAGGTTTGCTTGGTCCAGGTCCGAGTTCAAGTCCTGGATATCCATGTTAATTTTCTGTCTTGTTAATCTGTCTAATATTGACAGTGGAGTGTTAAAGTCTCCCACTATTATTGTGTGGGAGTGTAAGTCTCTTTGTAGGTCATTAAGAACTTACTTTACGTATCTGGGTGCTCCTGTATTGGGTGCGTATATATTTAGAATCATTAGCTGTTCTTGTTGCATTGATCCTTTTACCATTATGTAATGCCCTTCTTTGTCTCTTTTGATCTCTGTTTGTTTAAAGTCTATTTTATCAGGGACAGGATTGCAACTCCTGTTTTTTTTTGCTTTCCATTTGCTTGATAAATCTTCCTCCATCCCTTTATTTTGAGCCTATGTGTGTCCTTGAATGGGAGATGGGTTTCCTGGATACAGCACATTGATGGTTTTTGACTTTTTATCCAATTTGCCAGTCTGTGTCTTTTGATTGGGGCATTTAACCTATTTACATTTAAGGTTAATATTGTTATGTGTGAATTTGATGCTGCCATTTTGATGCTAGCTGGTTGTTTTGCCCATTAGTTGACACAGTTTCTTCATTGTGTTGATGCTTTTTACCATTTGGTACATTTTGGAGTGGCTGGTATTGGTTGTTCCTTTCCATGTTTAGTGCTTCTTTCAGGAGCTCTTGTAAGGCAGGCCTGGTGGTGATGAAATCTCACAGCAATTGCTGGTTCATAAAGGATTTTATTTCTCCTTTGCTTATGAAGCTTAGTTTGCTGGATATGAAATTCTAGGTTGAAAGTTATTTTCTTTAAGGATGTTGAATATTGGCCCCCACTCTCTTCTGGCTTGTAGGGTTTTTGCTGAGAGAGATACTGTGAGTCAGATGGGCTTCCCTTTGTGGGTAACCCAACCTTTCTCTCTGGCTGCCCTTAACATTTTTTCCTTCATTTCAACCCTGGTGAATCTGAGGATTATGCGTCTTGGGGTTGCTCTTCTTGAGGAATGTCTTTTTGGTGTTCTCTGTATTTCTTGGACTTGAATATTGGCCTTCCTTGCTAGGTTGAGGAAGTTCTGGATAATATCCTGAAGAGTGTTTTCCAGCTCAGATTCATTCTCTCCATCAAATATGGGATTATGTGAGAAGACTTAATCTACGTTTGATACACCTATCAAACGTAGATTAAGTCTTCTCACATAATCCCATATTTCTTGGAAGCTTTGTTCATTTCTTTTCATTCTTTTTTTCTCTGATCTTGCCTTCTCATTTAATTTCATTGAGTTGATCTCCAATCTCTGATATCCTTTCTTCTGCTTGTTCAATTTGGCTATTGAAACTTGTTTATGCTTCATGAAGTTCTCATGTTGTGTTTTTCAGCTCCATTAAGTCATTTATATTCTTCTCTAAGCTGTTTATTCTTGTTAGCATTTCATCAAACCTTTTTTCAAGGTTCTTAGTTTTTTTGCATTGGGTTAGAACATGTTCTTTTAGCTCAGAGAAGTTTGTTATTACCCACCTTCTGAAGCCTTTTTCTGTCAATTCATCAGACTCATTCTCCATCCAGCTTTGTTCCTTTCTGGTGATGAAGTGTGATCCCTTGGAGGAGGAGAGGTGTTCTGATTTTCGGTGTTTTCACCCTTTTTGCTCTGGTTTCCTCCCATCTTTGTGGATTTATCTACCTGTGGTCTTTGTAGTTGGTGACTTTCAGATGGGATCTCTGAATGGATGTCCTCTTTGTTGATGATGAAGTTATTTCTTTCTGTTTTTTAGTTTTCCTTCTAACAGTCAGGCCCCTCTGCTGTAGGACTGCTGGAGGTCCACTCCAGACCCTGCTTGCCTGAGATCACCAGTAGCGGCTGCAGAACAGTAAGGGTTGCTGCCAGTTTCTTCTGTTATCTTCATCCCAGAAGGATACCCGCCACATGTCAGCCTGAGCTCTCCTTTATATCTTTGGATATACAGGGGTCAGGGAGCTGCTTGAGGAGATAGTGTGTCCCTTATAGGAGCTTGAGTGCTGAACTGTGAGCTCTGTTGTTCTGTTCAGAGCTGCTGGGCAGGTTTGTGTAAGTCCGCTGTAGCGGAACTCATAACCACCGTTTTTCCCAGGTGCTCTGTCCTGGGAGGGTGGGGCTTTATTTATAAATTCCTGACGTGCTGCTGCCTTTTTTCAGAGCTGCCCTGTCCAGAGAGGAGGCAGCCTAGTCATAGTCTGCCAGCAGAAACATTGCTGAGCTGCTGTGGGCTCTGCCCAGCTGCTGTGTGAAATTCCTTCTGGTTTTGTTTATAGAGGTATAGTTAGAACTGCCTCAGTAATGGCAGTCTGCCTCAGTAATGGTGGATTGCCTTGGTAATGGTGGACTGCCTTGGTGATGGCGGACTGCCTTGGTAATGGCAGACGCCCTTCTCCCAACAGAGCTGGATCATCCTGGGTCCAGCTGCGCTTGCTGCAAAATTCTCAGTCCAGACCATTTCAGATTGCTGGTCTTTGTGGGGGTGGAACCCACTGAGCCAGATCACCTGGCTCCCTGTTTCAACCCCCCTTTTCTTCAGTTGAATGGGTGGTTCTGTCCCCTAGGCATTCCAGGCGCCAGTTGAAATGGCCACCCAGATTTCTGTGAGTTTTTGTGCGGAGACCCACTGTGTTGGCTAAAACAGCTATGCTGGCATGGCACTTTTCAGCCTGGGAATCTTCTGGTCTGTGGGCAGTAATAACTCATTTGGAAATTTAGTATTCACTCACCCTCTATGTTGTTTCTCTGGGAACTGTACTCCAGAGCTGTTCCTATTCAGCCATCTTGGATCTGCCCTTGACCTAGCTTACATAGTTCTAACAGTATATCCGCTGTCATTCTTGTTCCTCTAACTTTTCTTATTTGTTTTTAAGATTTTATCACTAGATTATAGCAATTTAATTAAAATGGGGCTGTGATTTTCCTTATGTTTATTCTTAGGACTTATTGCTCTTCTTAGACCTGTGGTTTTATGGTTTCTATCAAATTTGGGAAAATGTCAGCCATCATTACTTCAAGTATGTTTTGCACACACCTCCCTCCTATACTTTTGGTGACTCCAACGACATGTACAGCTAAGATTGTCTCACAGGTCACTGAGACTCTGTTCATTTCCTCCCCACAACTTTTTCTGACTGTTCCTCTTGTCTGTCAAAACTCAGCCTAAATATCATAGCCTTTATTAAACCATCTCCAGATGCTCTGTCAGATTAAATGACTCCCTCACCTTTGTACCCCGTTGTATCCCATACATCTTATCACACAACCTGTACCATTTCAGTGCACTTCTTTTCCTCTCTCCCTAAACCAAATTGTGAGCAACTTTAAGGCAGAACAGTGCATGGCACATAATAAATTCTCATTAAAGCAGAAGTTCTGAAATGCTAAGTGCCTCACCAAATTTGCTCATTTTGCTTATCTCAAAGAGGCAAGGTATAATTGACTTGATTGCCATGCTTTTCTCCAAGTATGTCAATACACTGGCAAACGAACTCATTTGAGTATCTAAAAATTACTTCGGCAATAGCTGTATTTTTGGACCTGATGTTCAGCATAGAAAAGGAATAAATTTAAAGTCAAATTCTCATATGGAAGCATATATTTATGCTTGTATAAAATTATTGTACTTTCACACTGTGAACATTTCATCAAAAACAATAAAACAACAACAAAACTGGCATTGAAACTGTGTTTTAAAGCAGCCTACCTGGCCTGCAGATGTACCACTAGGATCAGCTGAAATAAGGACACCATCTTTACCCTTTTGAAATCCATCGTGAGACCAATATGTCAGGTCAAAGGTAAATGTCTTCACATGCTCTGGATTCTTAGGGTCCTGTATAGTGGTGGTCCTGGAATGCATGGAAATCACACATTTGCTCCCAGAATTCTTCTCTCTACGGTCAAATTACAAATTCACAGTCAATCATTCTAGTTTCTCTTTGTCGTCCAAGTTCATTGTTTTGCTAGTCTTTGTACCTAGTGAGAAATTAAGTTCTCTGATTGTCTTACTTTTAGCAGCTGTTATGACAAGCAGTTGTTCCTATACTCCCTCAAAATTCTTGAAAGGCTTGTCTCTAGTCATATTAACTTTCTGAGAAGAGCTGGCTCTCTAATACCCGACTATACTCATAAATGTATTAGTGGGGAGACTGACTTCTGGCTTAATTGGTGAACTCCCCAGTAAAACGAGTGAAAAAAATATCAATTAAAAATCAAAATTTAAAAAACCACCTTTTAAAGTCTCTAGAAATGGTCCTAACGACAAACAGCAAGTGAAGAAACATCTATTTATGGCCGGGCACGGTGGTTCACACCTGTAATCCCAGCACTTTGGGAGGCTGAGGAGGGTGGATCACTTGAGGTCAGGAGTTTGAGACCAGTTTGCCTAATGTGGTGAAACCCCATCTCTACTAAAAATACAAAAATGAGCTGGGTGTGGTGGCGTATGCCTCTAATCCCAGGTACTCAGGAGACTATGGCATAAGAATCACTTGAACTTGGGAAGTGGAGGCTATAGTGAGCCAAGGTCATACCTCTGCACTCCAGCCTGGGTGACAGAGCAAGACTGTCTCAAAAAGAAAGAAAGAAAGAAAGAGAGAGAAAGAGAGAGAAAGAAAGAAAAGAACCATGTATTCAAAAAAATACTAAAATTTGGTAAGAAATGAATTTGTGGTATTTGAAGGAAGATCATTTCTTCTCTCCCCCTGCCAGCTCAGCAAGGTGGAGACTCCACTCCGGACTGCTAGAGCCCATAACACAGGGCTCCCTCTCTGCTCCAGATTCCAGTTGGATAACTTTCCTCCTAGGAAGATCAAGATAATAGCATTTCTGATTCTGCCTCTATCTACCTGTTACTGAGGCTAAATGTCAGGTTAATTGGGGGTCTCCCTCTTTCACCCACTTCCCACTAGAGGAATGGAGGTACTATTTTGGTTACAGCACACTGAGCTTACTGGAGTACTGACCACTTTTGCCCTGGCTCCTGAGATGGTGGTTCAACACCAGGAGAGACCAGCTGAGAGGACCTTAGGCTAGGACCCCTCCTCCACTGAGTGCTCAGCTCCTAGAGCAGGAGCATCATCCAAAGAGCAGTTTACTATTGTTCACACATCCAATTCCAGAGCCGGGGCTTAGAGATTTTGCCTGGGGGGATAAATAGGCTGTACATCCCACGGTGCCTAACATCTCTTCCTAAAGAAACTGACTTCATTTGTGACAGCCTAAAGATGCTTTCAAGAAAGGTGGAAGTTGTGATGAAAGACAACTGAGAGGAGAGTCAATTACAGATAAAAGTGTGTGCAGTGTAATGTGCAGGGATGAAGTGGAGAAAGCATGTGAACTGTCATGTGCAGGGATGAACTGGAGAAAGTGTGTGCACTCTGTTGTCCAGGGACGAAGTGGAGAAAGTGTGTGCACTCTCATGTGCAGGGATGAAGTGGAGAAAGTGTGTGCACTCTCATGTGCAGGGACGAAGTGGCGAAAGTGTGTGCACGCTCGTGCAGGGACGAACTCGAGAAAGTGTGTGCAGTGTATTGTTCAGGTATGAGGTGGAGAAAGTGTGTGCACTCTCATGTGCAGGGACGAAGTGGAGAAAGTCTGTGCACTCTCATGTGCAGGGATGAAGTGGAGAGAGTGTGTGCATTGTTATCTGCAGGGATGAAGTGGAGAAAGTGTGTGCAGTGTATTGTTCAGGTATGAGGTGGAGAAAGTGTGTGCACTCTCATGTGCAGGGACGAAGTGGAGAAAGTGTGTGCACGCTCATGTGCAGGGACGAAGTGGAGAAAGTGTGTGCATTGTTATCTGCAGGGATGAAGTGGAGAAAGTGTGTGCAGTGTAACATGAAGGGATGAACTGGAGAATAAGGTAGTTGGAAGTTCAAAAATATCAAACACTGGTCTTAGAAACTATTCCTTCAAAGGAAGCAGAATTTGATTGGATTCATTTGCAAATCAACTTATGCCCCAGGACATTATTTAAAACAATAATCAGACAGCAAATAGTGAAGATTAAAAGGTGGGCATGGTCAAGGACGGGGAGGAAGGGAGCCTGACCACAACCATTGTTCTCCCAGCGTGACTGGGGCAGACCCGGAACTCTGCTTCCCTAAGAAACAGTGGTGGGGGTGGGGGACATAACGGACTTCACTAAAATAATCCTGCCAGTCACTAAACAAACTGGCAAATAAAAGTAACAAGTGACAGAGGAGAGGCAGAGCCAATAGCCAGAGTTGCTACAATATATCTACAATGTCCAGTTTCTAAGAAAAAGTTAGGAGGCTCGCAAAGTAAGTGGAAAGCATGATGCATACACTGGGGAGGAAACACTGAACGGAAACGGAGGGAGCAGATGCAGGACTCATCAGAGAAAGACGTTTAGTTTCGATAAACATATCCACAGAATGAAAGAAAATTATGATTAAAGAAAGGATTATAACGGAATACTTCGAACAAGTTAACACCAACAAATTAGATAACTCAGATGAAATGAACAAATTCCTGCAAAGGCAGAAATGACAGAAATCGACTCAAGAAGAAAAAAGAATCTAAATCGTCCTAGAACAAAGGAAGACCTGGAAGTAGAAATGCAAAGAACAGCTACCCACCGTGAAAAGTCCAGTCTGAGGTGGCTTAACTACCTAATTCTATTAAACATTTCGCAAAGCTTCATACCAATTCTTCACAAACTGTTCAGAAGATAGAAAAGAGAATACTACTCAACTCACTTTATGAAATCAGTATCACTCTGATATTGAATCCAGACAAAGACATCATTAGAAAACAAAACTATGAACCATTATCTCTTATGACTATGAATGCAAAAATCCTCAACAAAATACTATGAAATGAAATCCAGCAACATGTACAAAGAATTGTACACCATGACCAAATGGAATTTATCCTAGGGCTTCAAGATTGGTTCAACAATGGAAATTATTGCATTAATCATATTTTAAAACTTTCTCTGTATATATGAAAAATAAATATATACACATGTATAGAAACTTTGAGACATTACTTTCCCATGTTGGCAATCATGATGTCATGATGATGGGCAGCTAAGTCTTGTATCTCAGGGAGACGGCACTATTCATTACGGCATCCTGTGGAGATCTACAGTTTTTGGTTTGACATCCTGCAGCTCACCAAGCCTATGAGATTCCTAGAGATAGCAAGCAACTTCCCTTTCATGTGCAAACCAACCAATCCAAAGCCCATATCCCCAACTACCTCCTTCGTCTAACTCCTATACACCAAGCCAGTACTCCCCCTGCTCGAAATCACCCCCAAGGCCAGGTACTAGACAACTAAAGACCACCCTTATAGGTCAGAGCCCACCAAAATTATTTATATTATCCAATCCTAAACTTGCTCAAATTTGTCTCCTCTGCCATGTGCATTCCTTCCTGCAGAAACCCACAACAGAGGCTCTAAGACATACTTTCTCCTGTACTCTGTTCCGCACGAGGCTCTGTATGGTGTGGCAGTTACATAGTTAATTTTTGTGGGTACGTACAAAATTTTGTGGGTACCCACAAAAATTAAAAATAAGGCCAGGCATGGTGGCTCGCACCTGTATCCCAGCACTTCGGGAGGCTGAGGTGGGTAGATCACTTGAGGTCAGGAGTTTGAGACCAGCCTGGCCAACAGGGTAAAAACCTGTCTCTATTAAAAATACACACACACACACACAATGCTGGTGTGGTGACGGACATTTGTAATCCGAGCTACCCAGGAGGCTGAGGCAGGAGAATCACTTGAACCTGGGAGGCAGAAGTTGCAGTGAGCAGAGATCCTGCCACTGCACTCCAGCCTGGGCAACAAGAACAAAACTTTGTCTCAAAAAATAATAATTAATTAAAAAAAATAAAGTAGGAATATATTTAATGAAACAAGTACAAACCATACTCTGGAAGCTATATGACTTTGTTGAAAGAAACAAACCAAAGATTGGAAAAACATCCTATGTTCATGGATCAGACCTAAGGTCGTTTAGAAGGCAGTATTCACCAAACTAATATACAGATCCAGTGCAATCCCTATGAGAACCCCCACCTGACTTCTTTGCAGAAAATGATGAGCTGATTTTTTTTTTTGGAGACGGAATTTTGTTCTTGTTGCTCAGGCTGGAGTGCAGTGGTGCAATCCTGACTCACTGAAACCTCTGCCTCCCGGGTTCAAGTGATTCTTCTGCCTCAGCCTCCTAAGTAGCTGGGATTATAGGCATGTGCTACCATGCCCAGCTAATATTTTTATTTTTAGTAGAGACGGGGTTTTACCATGTTGGTCACACTGCCCTCGAACTCCTGACCTCAGGTGATCCACCCATCTTGGCCTCCCAAAGTGCTGGGATTACAGGCATGAGCCACCACTCACAGCCATGAGAAGCTGATTCTAAAATGGATTGCAAGGGACCCACAGTAGCTAAAACAATCTTGAAAATGAAGAAAAAAGTAGAATGCACACTTCCTGATTTGACAACTTAATACAAACCATCAGTAATGAAGGCAATGTGGTACTAACAAGTACAGACATGCAAATTAATAGAACTGAGTCCAAAAAATAAACCCTGTCATTCATGGTCAGTTGATTTCCAACAAGGCTGCTCGAACCACCCAGTGAGGAAAAGAATAGCCTTTTAAGAAACGATACTGGGAGAATTGGATAGCTATGTGAGAAAGAATGAACATGGCTGGATGCAGTGGCTCACGCCTGTAACCCCAATTCAGGAGGCTAGCTTGAGGCCAGGAGTTGGAGACCGGCCTGGCAACACAGTGAGACGCTGTCTCTATTTTAAAAAAATGAAAGAAAAAATTAAATTAGTTGGGCACAGTGGCACATACCTATAGTCCTAGCTATTTTGTAGGCTGAGGTAGGGGGAGTGCCTGAGCTTGGGAGTTTGAGGTTATGGTGAAGTGTGATCATACCACTGCACTCCAGCCTGGGTGACAGAGTAAGACCCTGTCTCTTAAAAAGAAAAAATTAACTTGAACTTACTATATACGAGATTATCTTGAATCAAAAGCCTAAATGCAAGAGCTAAAACTATAAAACAGAAGAAAACAGGAGGAAATGATGATGATTTGGACAAAGGATCCTTAGTTATAACATCTGAAGCAAAGCAATAAAATTGCCAAAATTTAAAATGTGTCTGCTTCAAAGAACATTCAGAATGTGAAAAATACAATCCACAGAATGGGAGGAAAATTTGCAAATTATGTATCTGATAAGGATTCATATTTGTAATCTATAAAGATCAGCTTATAATAAAGACAATCCAGTTTAAAAAATGATCAAAGAGCCAGGTGCGGTGGCTCATGTCTGTAATCCCAGCACTTTGGGAGGCCGAGGCGGGCAGATCACTTGAGGTTGGGAGTTTGAGACCAGCCTGACCAACATGGAGACCCATCTCTATTAAAAATACAAAAATTAGCCAGGCATGGTGGCGCATGCCTGTAGTCCCAGCTACTCGGGAGGCTGAGGCAGGAGAATTGCTTGAACCTGGGAGTTGGAGATTGTGGTGAGCTGAGATTGCGCCATTGCACTCCAGCCTGGCTAACAAGAGCGAAACTTCTTCTCAACAACAGCAGCAGCAACAACAGCAACCAAAAAAAAAAAAAAAAAAAAAAAAAAAAAAAAAAAAAAAGAACAAAGAATCTGAATTGATACTTCTCCAGGAAGATATACAAATAAACACACATAAAAGGATGCTCGGTATCATTAGCCACAAGATGCCACTCACATCAACGAGGCTGACTATAATCGGAGTCAGATAACAGTTGCAAGGACGTGAACAATTTGTAACCTTTACATACTGCTGTTGGGAATATACATGGTGTAGCTGCTTTGGAAGACAATGTGGCAATATCTCAAATGATTAAACACAGTTACCTACGGCTCAGCAACGCCATGCTTAGGTATGTAACCAAGAGAAACGAAAGTATGCCCACACAAAAACGTGTACACGAATGTGCGTAGCAGTCATTAATAACAGGCAAAAGGCAGAACCAACTGAAATGTCCATCCGCCGATGAACAAAACTTTGTGTATCCACAAAATGGAATACTGAATATTCACCAGCCATTGAGAATGACATTTTGATATACACTACAACATGGACGGACCTTGAAAACCTGCTGTGTGAAGGAAGTGTCGCAGGCCGGGCGCAGTGGCTCACGCCTGTAATCCCAGCACTTTGGGAGGCCGAGGCGGGTGGATCACGAGGTCAAGAGATCGAGACCATCCTGGTCAACATGGTGAAACCCCGTCTCTACTAAAAATACAAAAATTAGCTGGGCATGGTGGCACGTGCCTGTAGTCCCAGCTACTCGGGAGGCTGAGGCAGGAGAATTGC
>PVKV010033669.1:0-18467 GCA_004027835.1 Alouatta palliata
TTTTTAATAGAGATGGGGTTTCGCCGTGTTGGCTAAGCTGGTCTCAAACTTCTGACCTCAGGCGATCCACCTGCCTCGGCTTCCCAAAGCTCTGGGATCACAGGCCTGAGCCACCACGCCCCGCCCTACCCAAAAATTCTACTCCTCAAAAAAGTGTGGTCTCCTAGAGACCTTATGGGAATGAATCGGCCGCTTAGGACTGTCCTCTAAACAGGACAAGGGCAGCCATCGCACTCGGTGCTGGGGAATGTGCCCGGCTCAAGTAAAATATTCATTAAGTTAATTTTCATTTGCATTCTGGTGCCTTACAGGTAAGGATTCAGGCCATGACTTTTTGATGAACTGCAAACCAGACGTTTAACTCAGTGGTTTTCAAACTTAAGCATGCATTAGACTCACCTAAAGGGCTGTGTAAGCCACGTTGGTGGGCACCACATCCTGAGTTTTTGTTTTAAAGATACAGTCTCTAGCTGGGCATAGTGGCTCATGCCTATAATCCCAGCACTTTGGGAGGCTGAGGTGGGCGGATCACTTGAGGTCAGAAGTTTGAGACCAGCCTGGTCAACGTGGCAAAACCTTGTCTCTACAAAAAAAATACAAAAATTAGCTGGGCGTGGTGATGGGCACTTGTAATCCTAGCTACTCGGGAGGTTGAGGCAGGAGAATTGCTTGAACCCAGGAAGCGGAGTTTGCAAAGAGCCGAGATCCCTCCACTGCACTGCAGCCTGGGTGACAGAGTAAGACCCTGTCTCAAAAAGCTAAATTAAGCCAGGTGCGGTGGTGCACACGTGTAATCCCAGTACTTTGGGAGGCTGAGGGAGGAGGATCACTTGAGACCAGCGTGGCCAATATGGTGAGACCCTGTTGCTAAAAAAATATTTTTTTTATTAGCCCTGTGTGGTGGCCCAACCCTGTGGTCCCAGCTTCCCAGGAGGTTGAGGCAGGAAAATCACTTGAGCCCAGGAGTTTGAGGCTGCAGTGAGCTCTGAAATACACAGAAATGCAGTTAGCTGTGATCACACCACTGCATTTCAGCCTGGGCAACAGAGCAAGACCCTGTCTCAGGTTAGCCTTGAATTTCTGGGCTCATGTGATCCTCCATTTCGGCCTCCTGGCTCCCTCCAGGATTGTTGATTCAGTAGATCTGGAGTGGGGCCTGATAATTTGTTCCTACGTGATGCTGGTACTAATGGTCTGGAGACCATACCTTGAGAACCAGTGCTCTAGAACCTTCCATGACCCTCTAGGCCCTCAGGAAAACTTCCAAAGCCCTCATACTCTCCTCCTGTCATTCTGCCTGGCTCATGTGCCCTCTCCCCCATAGACCTCTATGGTCCACAGCCTGGTCACATGGACCGACTTGAATATCCTTGATCAGGCATGACCTGTGCACACTCCAGACCTGTGCAGGGTCAGTAATGCCCTCTGGAATGTTATTCTATCCCTTTTTTTTTTTTTTTTTTTTTAATGCCTTTTGGAATTTTTTTCCTTCCCTTTTTTTTTTTTTTTTTTGAGACGTAGTCTCATTCCATCACCCAGGGTGGAGTGCAGTAGTGTGATCTCAGCTCCCTGCAACCTCCACCTCCTGGTTCAAGTGATTGTACTGCCTCAGCCTCCTGAATAGGCACCCACGACCATGCCCCTCTAATTTTCGTATGTTTATTAGAGACAAGGTTTCACCATGTTGGCCAGGCTGGTCTCAAACTCCTGACCTTGTGATCTGCCCCCACTTAGCCTCCCAAAGTGCTGGGATTACAGGTATGAGCCACCACACCCAGCCCTATTCCCTGCTTTTTAACAAGGCCCACCACTTTCCTTCCTTTAGGTCTTCTCTGTGATACGTGACCAGCCCTCATCTCACCTCTTGGCCCCTCTAGGCCACTCCTAGTTGGAAATGGGTCTTTCTTTTCCACTGGATCACAAGCTCCATGAGGGCAGGGTGTGTGGCTATCTGCCTTTGTTGTCCCCCAGCCCTGCCAGGCACCACACACAATAGTTGTTTTATGTAAACGAACCGATGATGGTGGTCTATCCTTCCCACCCCAGCCCAGCCCCACAGGCCAGGAAACAGTGATGTCTTCTGAAGGAAGAAGCTCAGTCACCATGTACTGGAGCCATTCATTCATTCATTCATTCATTTATTATTTTGAGATGGAGTTTCTCTCTGTCACCCAGGCTGGTGTGCAGCGGCAGGATCTCAGCTCACTGCAACTCCACCTCCCAGTTTCAAGCGATTCTCCTGCCTCAGCCTCCCTAGCAGCTGGGACTACAGGCATGTGCCACCATGCCCAGCTAATTTTTGTATTTTTGGTAGAGACAGGATTTCATCGTATTGGTCAGGCTGGTCTTGAACTCCTGACCCTGTGATCCATCTGCCTCGGCCTCCCTAAGTGCTGGGATTACAGGCATGCGTCATTGCACTGATCTTTTTTCATCTTTTTTTTTTTTTTTAATTAATATAGATGAGGTCTCACAGGTTTGACCAGGCTGGTCTAAAACTCCTGGCCTCAGGTGATCTTCCTGCCCATCTCGGCCTCCCAGGTGTTGGGATTACACGCATGTAATCCAGCTAATTACATGCCCAACAGAGATGGGGTCTCACATGTTGTCCGAGCAAGTCCGAAACACCTGGGCTCAAGTGATCCTCCTGCTGCAGCCTCCAGGTAGCTGGCGTGTGCCACCACACCTGGCTAATTTTTAAATTTTTTGTATAGGGAGGGTCTTGCTACGTTGCCCAGGGTGGTCTCGAACTCCTGGCTCACTCAATCCCTTTGTTAGATCTTAAAGTGCAAGATGTTTGCTGCGGCATTGTGCCAGCAAAAGACTGGAAAACATCCACATACTCATCAGCAGGGGATGCTGAAATGATTTATGGGGCATGTCCTAGAGGAGGAACTGTAAGATACAAGACCTACTGTGGCCAGGCGTGGTGGCTCAGGCCTGTAATCCTAGCACTTTGGGAGGCCAAGGCGGTCGGATCATTTGAGGTCAGAAGTTCAAGACCAGCCTGGCCAACATGGTGAAACCCTGTCTCTAATAAAATACAAAAATTAGCTGGGCATGGTGGTGGGCACCTGTAATCCCAGCTACTCAGGAGGCTGAGGCAGGAGAATTGCTTGAACTCTGGAGGTGGAGGTTGCAGTGAGCATAGATCATGCCATTGTACTCCAGTCTGGGCAACGGAGCGAAACTTGGTCTCAAAAAAAAAGTCTTATTGTGTGTCTCTGGAATCATCTCTGAATTACACTGTGTTGGTGAAAAAAGCAAGGTACAGAAATAATAATAATAGAAAAGTGATATTAAAATACTAATATTTATAATTGGTACAGAAAAGCAAAGTAC
This sequence comes from Alouatta palliata, assembly GCA_004027835.1. Lineage (NCBI taxonomy): Eukaryota > Metazoa > Chordata > Mammalia > Primates > Atelidae > Alouatta > Alouatta palliata. The sequence goes on from PVKV010033669.1 coordinate 3,343, forward strand.
AGAAGCGAGAATCATAATTCGTCAACATTTTATCGAGTGCTACACACTGCTTGCTCTAAGGGCTTTACAGGTGTGAAGTTGCTGACTTCTCAAGTCCTTGAGGTAGATACTGTTACCATCCCATTGTACGGACTAGCAAACTGAGGCACAAGAAGCCCAGAGCCACTTAGCTTGGGAGTGACAGAGTTCAGATTTATACCCAGGAACTCTGCCTCTAGACTCTGTAACTGTAACCACCCCACCATATTAGGTGCCACTTGTATAGAGAAATAAATGACACACGTATGCGTGTGGTTGATACATACATGGAATGTGCCTGGAAGGAGACCCAAGACATCCATCCATGGTCTGAGGGTAAGAGAAAGACTTACGTTCCACCATGTACTCTTTTATACCTGTTGAATTTTTTAGCACACACTTTTTTTTTTTCTCCTGAGACAGGGTCTTGCTCTGTAGTGTAGGCTGGAGTACAGTGGTGTGATCATGGCTCACTGCAGCCTTAACCTCCTAGGCTCAAGTGATCCTCCTGCCTCAGCCTCCCGAGTAACTGAGACTACAGGTGTGCACCACCACGCCCAGCTCATTTTTAACATTTTTTGTAGAGGGGTCTTGCTATGTTAACATGTCCAGGCTGGTCTCCAACTGCTGGGCTCAAGCAATCCTCCTGCCTCAGCCTCCCAAAGTGTTGGGATTACAGGCATGAACCACTGCTCCTGGCCTTTTTAATGTCTTGAACTGAAAAAGACTTTTTTCTGTAGAGGTATTTGGAAGGAGAAACAGTGAGAAATGAATGCCAGATCCCACAGGCACCTAGCTGCCCCGAGCTAGCTTTAGCTCAAAGTCAAAAAGGAGCCAATGAGGTTGGGAGGCTGAGAAAGGGCTAGACAACAGGTATTTCTGAGCTCCCACAGGAAAAGATGCCCAGCCAAAACCTTGTTGGAATCCCGGTGTTGCACTTTCTGTGTGACCTTGGGCGAGTATTTAACGTCTCTGGACCTCCTTTCCTCATCTGTAAAATGTAGAGAATGTATTGAGGACTGAGAATCGTGCCTCGCACACAGTATATCCAATATAAGTATTTTTTCTTTTTCTTTTTCTTTTTTAGAGACAGGGTCTCTCTCTGTCACCCAGGCTGGAGTACAGTGGTGCAATCACAGCTCACTGCAGCCTCGACCTCCTGGGCTCAAGCGATTCTCCCACTTCAGCCTCCTGAGTAGCTGGGACCACAGGTGCACACCATCATGCCCAGCTAATTTTTGTATTTTATGTTGCTCAGGCTGGTCTCGAACTCCTAGGCTCAAGCAATCCTCCTGCCTTATTTATTTTGAGACAGAGTCTCTGACTCGCCCAGGCTGGAGTATAGTAGCGTGATCTTGGCTCACTGCAGCCTCCATCTCCCAGGTTCAAGCAGTTCTCTGCCTCAGCCTCCCGAGTAGCTGGGACTACAGGCATGTGCCACCACGCCTGGCTAATTTTTGTATTTTTAGTAGGATGGGTTTTCCTCATGTTAGTCAGGCTGGTCTCGAACTCCTGACCTCAGGTGATCCACCCGCCTCGGCCTCCCAAAGTGCTGGGATTATAGGTGTGAGCCCGGGCCCACCCCCCTATGACCTCTTGATACCCCCGTGGGTGTCCCTTTCGCCCCTCACACCCACCATATTCTAAACCAGCCTCAATGACTCTGCTAAAACCTGCTGTTTCTCCCAAGTCCCCATCACAGGGATAATTGGCCACTCCAAAGCCCTTTCCTGGCCATGTCCCTCCAGTCTGTGAGGCCTGTGGCCTGTCCACTTGGCTCCTGAGTGTCCCCACACCCACCCCTCCTCCCTTCCACGGCTCAGCCCAGGCCCATCGTCTACCTCTTGGTTCCTGCCCCAGCCTCCCCCAGGCACCCAGCCTCAGTCTCCCTCTCTGTGCCACCTCTACATAGCAACTAGGGGGAATCATCCTAAAACCCAAACCTAACCATGACCCTCTCCTATTCTAAACACTTCCATGGCTCTCTAGGGCCCTCAGGAAAGAGACTAGGTTCCCATGCTTATTATTTAAGGACACTTAGGGGTGCTCACACCCACCCCTATGCCCTTCTTCCCTCTTTCCCTCCAAGATACTCCGGTCACAGTAAACTGCTTGTCGGAAGCTGGTGGCCAGCATGCTTTCCCATCTCCAGGCCTTTGTGCACAGCTCCTCCCACCCGGCATGTCTCTCCATGCCTTTTCTACTTGTCTACTGTTGGGACCCGGCTCAAATGCCCCATCCCTTTTTTCAATTTTTATTTTTGTAGAGATGGGGTCTAGCTATGTTGACCAGGCTGGTCTCAAACTCCTGGCCTCAAGTGATCTTCCCACCGTGGCCCTCCCAAGGTGCTGGGATTACATGCATGAGGCACTGCACCTGTCCTCTTTCTTTCTTTTTTAAGAGACAGGGTCTTGCTCTGTCCCCCAGGCTGGAGTGCAGCAGTGCCATCATAGTTCATTGCAGCCTCAAACTCCTGGGCCCAAGTGATCCTTCCACCTCAGCCTCTGGAGTAGCTGGGATCACAGGTGTGTACCACCACACCCAGCTAATTTTTGGATTTCATTGTTGTTGTTGAGATAAGGTCTCACTCTGTTGCCTAGGCTAGTCTCAAACTCCTGGCCTCAAGTGATCCTCGTTCCTCAGCCTTCCAAAGTACTGGGCATACAGGCATGAGCCGTCACACTTAGCCTGAAATCATCTTTTGAAGTCGTATTATGATGATCACCATTTTACAGAGAAGGAAGCAAAACCAGAGAGGTAGAGTGCCTGCCCAAGGACACAGGCCAGACTCGACTACGCTGGGATTTGAGCTCAAGCAGGCTGACTCCAGGGCACAACATACAAAAGGGGACAGCTCTTACAATGGTGTCATGGCTAAGGGCAGCGCCTCCCACACCATTCGGATCTGGGCTGGGGTCCTGTGTCAGTTTCCTGCCTTCCAGGCTGCTGAGGAAGATTCTGCCTACACCACCAGGGCTCCCTCCATGGGTCCTGCTCCCTGGAGACGCCTGAGAAAAATGAGTCGGGTCCGACTTCTTCCCGCCCGCTTCTCATATTTCAGGTTGTAGTTCAACTGTCACTTCCTCCAGGAAGCCCTCCCTGACCTTCCAGGCTGGATTGGGCCTAGTTCCTATGCTTCTCAGACTTCAGCCCTGACCACTCTGGCTGTGCTTTCATCACCTCACCTCCTCCATTAAAGTCCTGCCCATTTGGGGCCATCACTGTCTGGGGACAGGTCTGTCCACCTCACTGGACTGCGAGCCCCATGAGAGCAGGTCCCCACCCCCAGCTATGTCTCCAGCACTGTCTAGCACAGGGCCAGCACACAAGAGGGGTTCAGGGATGAGTTCATCTATTCTTCCCATTTGTCAGCTGAGGAAATCAAGGCTCAGAGAGGGGCAGTCACTCATCCAGGGTGTAGCAACACACCTGGTGCCTGAAATGAGGTCTGAGCCCAGAGCCTAGGAGAACTTGGAACTGACGAGTGACTAACTGAGAGACACAGATGGAACATGCAAGAGAGTGAGAAACAGCAAGAGGGAAAGACAGCGAGAACGCCAGAGAGCCAGAGAGGCACAGTGTAAGGAGGATGAGAGAAAGGACGGAGAGCAAGGTCACGTCGGTGCCCAGCGGAGCCCGGGACACAGGCACAGGGAGCGCCGCCCCGCATCCCAGCCGGATGCTGGGAAACAAAGGAGAGACAGTGGGCGGCAAGGCCTTGGGATCACCTGCGTGTGCTCATGGGCATTCCCGTACAGCCAGCTCGGGTCACCAGGGCCCCTCAGTTCCAGGACAGGCACACCCAAGCCTGGCAGAGCCTGCCCCAGCTACCTGGGGATGGAGGCGTAATCGGTGTGGGAGCTGGCAGAGAGTTGCTGGTGCGACTCCGGCTGCGGGCCCAGGATGTCCACCCTATCATCTTCATCCTCGTTGAAGTTGGCGGGGCATGGAGCGGGCAGCAGGATGAGCTCCGTGAGGCCGTGGAGGTCGGACACGTGACGGAACGTCTGCAGTACCAGCACCATGGCCACCAGGCCCAGGAAGAGGTAGACTGCAGAGGCGGAGGAGGGGCGGTGGTCACCCTGGGGCTCAGATCTTCCTGTCGGGGCTACGGTTCTACTGGACCCCCCAGGGTGTAGCTGGATCCCTTTAGGAAGTCCCAGACTGAGCTGGGCGCAGTGGCTCACGCCTGTAATCCCAACATTTTGGGGGGCTGAGGTGGGCAGATCACCTGAGGTCGGGAGTTTGAGACCAGCCTGGCCAACATGGAGAAACCCCCGTCTCTACTAAAAATACAAAATTAGCTGGGCATGGTGGTACATGCCTGTAATCCCAGCTACTTGGAGAATCGCTTGAACCCAGGAGGTGGAGGTTGCAGTGAGCCAAGATCGCACCATTGCACTCCAGACTGGGCAACAAGAGTAAAACTCCCTCTCAAAAAAAAAAAAATAAAAGGAAGTCCCAGAGTGGGACTATGCGCTTTTAACTCTCCAAGGGACAGGGCTAGGTCCTCCTCAAAACCCCACCCTCAGCCACCCAGCTCACCTGTGACCAGCACCTTGTAGACGGCCCGGTAGGGCTGGCCGGGGGCCTCTCCGGGCACGTAGTCGCCCAGGCCGATTGTGGATAGAGAGATGAAGCAGAAGTAGAAAGCATCCAGGAAACTCCAGGCCTCCTCGAGGTGGGCGAAGATCACCGCCGGCACCAGAAAGCAGATGGTCACCACGACCCCCAGCAGGGCCACCAAGTGCCAGTGGGCTGCCCGTCGGGGGTCCCAGCCCCAGCGCATGCTCAGCCAAGACAGGGGTGCGTGAGTCAGCAGCAGCGACAGGCGCTGGGCCGAGGCGGTCAGCAGCAGCATGGTGGTCGGGACGCCCAGGAGCGCGAAGGTGATGGAGAAGGCCTTGCCCGCATCAGTCAGTGGCGTCGTGTACCCATAGCCTAGGGGAGTCAAGGGAGTGAAGGGGAAATCATTTTAGAGACGGGGTCTCACTATGTTGCCCAGGCTGGAGTGCAGTGGCTATTCACAGGTGCAATCCCACTACTATCAGCACAGTTCTGACCTGCTCTGTTTCTGACCTGGGCCGGTTCACCCCTCCTTAGGCAACCTGGTGGTTCCTCGCTCCTGGGAGGTCACCATATTGATGCCGAACTTAGTGCAGACACCCAATGGGCACAGCGCACTACAGCCCAGAACTCCTGGGCTCAAGCAATCCTCCCACTTCAGCCAAGTGTGGCTCTGTGACTAACTCTGGCCAAGGAGGTATTCATGAAAGAGTCAAGTGGCGGGGCGTGGTGGCTCACGCCTGTAATCTCAGCACTCTGGGATGCCAAGGTGACTGGATCAGGAGGTCAGGAGATTGAGACCATCCTGGCTAACATAGTGAAACCCCATCTCTACTAAAAATAGGAAAAAATTAGCTGGGTGTGGTGGTGCACACCTGTAATCCCAGCTACTCAGGAGGCTGAGGCAGGAGAATCACTTGAACCTGGGAGGTGGAGGTTGCAGTGAGCTGAGATCAGGCCACTGCACTCCAGCCTGGCGACAGAGTGAGACTCCATCTCAAAAAAAAAAAGAGTCAAGCAACTTCCAGGAAGGGTCCTTAAGGAGGGGGAGATGCCGGTCTCCTTTCTTTCCTCTCTCCTCTTGCTGGCTGCAGCACAGCCATCTTGGACCATTAGGTGATGTTGGGAATGGAAGTTGTACAGAGGAGTTACACCGAGAACCAGCTCGGTCGGGAGCGCCCCACCCAGGCGGGCTGAAGGTACTGAGAGGCAGACACCTAGATAGTAAAACAGAGTGGCTCTATCCGGGGACTAGCAGCCTGAGAGCCTGCGGGGCTGACAGCTCTCCAGACTGAAGGCGCCGAGCAGAGATTCATCCACGTATTTATTTGCTCTTTGACAGGTGATTCTTTTTATTACACAGGTGTTCTACATATACACAACTCAGGAATATATCAGGTAGGTAGCTGTTACTCGCCTACCAGTAATTACAAACTTAAAAGTGTCTTCCACAAGAGAGCCATAGGGGCAGGGAAAACTTAACATTTCTCAACAGAGTGAGGAACACCAGGGTTTTGCTGAGGAGCCTAGGACTCTGACCATGCAATACCGCTTGGACTGACTACCTGGAATGTGAACAAGAAATAAACTCCTATCTTATTTAAGCAACTATAATTTGAGGTGTATCACTATGACTGCAACCCTCATTAATAATAGGGTTTCTGATGGGGAAACTCCAGCAGCCTGGCAGGTTTGCAAATGACATGAAATCCTTGTAAAAAAAAAAAAGAAAAAAGAAAAAAGAAATAGAAATCCTTGTAAATAGGGTGGGTGAGGTGGCTCATTCCTGTAATCCCAGCACTTTGGGATGCCGAGGTGGGAGGATTGCTTGGGCTCAGGAGTTCAACAACCGCCTGGGCAACATAGCAAGACCCCATCTCTATAAAAAAAAAATTTAAAAAGGGAAAGATTTATAAATAGACAAATCAGAGTTTGAAAAGCATGAGGCCTGTGAGCCTCAACTACTATTTCAAAGAGCTGAGTCCAAAATGTGTTTTGCCATCTACTCCCTGCATGACTTTGGCCAAATGACTCCTCCCCTCTGAGCCTCAGTTCTCTACTCTGCAAAAATGGGCTGGTAAACAATCCCTTCCTGGCCGGGCAAGGTGGCTCACACCTGCAATCCCAGCACTTTGGGAGGCCAAGACAGGAGAACCACTTGCGCCTAGGAGGAGTTCAAGACCAGCCTGGGCAACATAGGGAGCCCACTCGCATTTCTACAAAAAATAAAAAATAAAAAAATCAGCCGGGCGCGGTGGCTCACTCCTGTTATCCCAGCACTTTGGGAGGCTGAGGTGGGCAGATCACCTGAGATTGGGAGTTCGAGACCAGCCTGACCAACATGGTGAAACCCCGTGTCTACTAAAAATACAAAATTAGCCAGGCATGATGGTGTATGCCTGTAATCTCAGCTACTTCAGAGGCTGAGGCAGGAAAATCGCTTGAACCTGGGAGGCAGAGGATTGTGCCCACTGCACTCCAGCCTGGGCAACAAGAACAAAACTCTATCTCTAATACATAAATAAATAAGCTGGGTGCAGTGGCGTGCACCTGTGGTTCCAACTGCTCAGGAGGATGAGCTGGGAGGATCACTTGAGCCCAGGAGGTCAAGACTACAGTGAGCTATGACTGCATCACGGCACTCTAGCCTGGGCGACAGAGCCAGACCCTGTCTCAAAAAAAAAGCAACAAACAATCCCTTCCTCAAATGTGGTAGTAATCCTACCAGGCTGGGATAGGGCACAGCGCCTAGCAAGAGTGTGGGAAGAGTTACAAGGATTGTAATGCTCCCTTCCTCCCTCCGATTCCCAGTTCTGGGAAGGACTACCGGCTTGATCCTGCCTCAAGAGCGCAAGGCTGCCCGGATCAGTTCCAGGGCCAAGACTTGGGCCTGTGACCAAACGAGGGGCATTGTGGGAAGAGGGCTCTCATGTTTAATTGGTTTTCTCCAGATGCATTCAAGGCTCCACCCATAATGAATACACTCAACATTAACTCAGTAAACATCAGTTATTACCAGGGCTTCACACGGACAGACTCCCTCCATGACCACACTTCAGCCTGACTCCTGAGTCCCATTCTTAAGTAAGCCTAGTTTTAGCAATAATCCTACAAGTCACCCGCCCCAATATCTGATCAAATTCTTCATCTACCACTTTTTTTTTTTTTTTTTTTGGTTTGTTTTTTCATTTAAGAGAATCTTGCTGTAATGCCCAGTCTGGACTGCAGTGGCAAGATCTCAGCTCACTGCAACCTCCGCCTCCTAGGTCAAGCAATTCTCCTGCCTCAGCCTCCCACGTACCTGGGATTACAAGCACGCACCACCACACCCAGCTAATTTTTGTGTTTTTAGTAGAGACTGGGGGTTTTGCCCTGTTGGCCAGGATGGTCTCGAACTCCTAACCTCAGGAGATCCACCTGCCTTGGCCTCCCAAAGTGCTGAGATTACAGGCGTGAGCCACCTTACCCAGCCTATTTGTTTTTTGAGATGGAGTTTTGCTCTGTTGCCCAGGCTGGAGTGCAGTGGCACGATCTCAGCTTACTGCAACCTTTGCCTCCCAGGTTCAAGTGACTCTCCTGCCCCAGCCTCCCAAGTAGCTAGAATTACAGGTGCCTGCCACAATGATCAGCTGATTTTTGTATTTTTAGTAGAGACGGGGTTTCATCATGTTGGCCAGGCACATCTCAAACTCCTAACCTCAGGTGATCCGCCCACCGTGGCCTCCCAAAGTGCTGGGATTGCAGGTGTGAGGCAATGCACCTTGCCTTCATCCACCCCTCTTGATATCTAAGTCCTTGGCCAGTCTTTACCAAGAATCTCCCTACCCGAATGTCTCTCCTCTTACTATTCTACCATCCACCGACTCCTTTATTCTACTTGTTAGCCATAAATCTCCAGCTGTCTTTGCTATATTCAGAGTTAAGTTCAGTCTCTCTGCCCTTTGCGATGGTCTCTCCTCTACCACAATAACTTTCTATTTTTAACAAGTGTTAGAATATTTTTTCTTTTACAACGCACACAGCAACCTTCTTCTAAGTAGTGCGGTGTGTTGGCTAACAGTATCAGACTCTAGAGCCTGATGGCCTTGACTAAATCTCCACTCTATGCCATCTTTGCTGTGTGACTTTGGGAAAGTTACCCAACTTCTCTGGGCCTCTGTTTCCATGGCTAAAAATAACAGAGCCAATGAAGGCGCCGGCCTCACAAGGCTGTTGTGACGATTGAGTTAAAGCAGGCATTGGTGGTGGGGCGCGGTGGCTCATGCCTGTAATCCCAGCACTTTGGGAGGCTGAGGCAGGATCATGAGGTCAGGAAATCGAGACCATCCTGGCTAACATAGTGAAACCCTGTCTTTACTGAAAATACAAAAAGTTAGCTGGGTGTGGTGGCACGTCAGTAATCCCAGCTACTAGGGAGGCTGAGGCAGGAAAATCACTTGAACCAGGGAGGCAAAGGTTGCAGTGAGCCGAGTTCGCGCCGCTGCACTCCAGCCTGGGCCGTGAAGTGAGACACCATCTCAAAAAAAAAAAAAAAAAAAAAAAAAAAAAAAAAGCATGCATTGGCAAGTCCTCTGTCAGACTATTCCTATTACAGGGAAGTGGGGAGTGTTATTATCTCCATTCTATCGATGGGGGAGGACACTGAGGCCTGGCAATGAGCTGCAGCTCAGCAGGGATGCTGCCAGGCTGTGCTTGACGTGTGTCTGGCTTCCCTCACCTGTCCTACCAGGGATGACTTCTTAGAAGCCAGGATCTGGGAAGAGGCAGGAAGCACACACATGACCCAGGGAAGCCCAGAAGCAGGTCGGGCAGCCCTGGCAGCGTGGGCAAGCCCCAGGGGAGGTCAGCTAAGGGGAAGTCACCCAGCTCTGCAGCCCCCTACTGCTGGCCGGGAGGGGGAGTTAGGAGTCTGGGCTAGCCCTGCGCCAGCCTCCTCTCCCCAGCAAATCCCCAACAAAGAAAGAGGAAGTCTGGGGGCTGAGAAGGGGCTGGGGGAGCAGCAGAGCCTGGCAACAAAGAGATTCCCCAAGTCTGGCTCCCCAGGGTTTCCCAGGGGGCTCAGGCCCCCTCCATGGTGGGTCCTTTTGACACATCCCTAGTTGGGGCTGCCGAATTGGGTGTCCCAGGTCTAGAGGGAACAGGTGGTGTCCCTGTTGGGAGGAAAACCCTGCACTAAGGGTGACCCCATACAGGGGAGATGTCAAGATGGGGTGGGGTACCTAGGGATGGGTTTTGTGTCTGGGGTCAGAGTCGCCTACTGGGGAGTATGGGGCCAGGAGAGGGATGGGGGGTCTGCAGCGGAGGCCCAGGTCCAGAGGGGCAGGAGTCCTGGTGGGGGAGCCAGGTCCTGGTTGAGGAATCTCTGCCGGGAGGGAGGTCTTTAGTCAGGGCACCTTGAGAGGTCTGGAGATTCAGGGTCCTCACTGGGGCACCAGGGTCGGGAGGAGGTTGAGATGGGGTTTCTCCAGAGGGTTTTCCCAGAAGGACATATCTGGAGGGTCAGGAAACATTGCAAGGGTGGCAGGTACAGCCTAGAGATAAGGGCAGGGGTCCTGGCATGGTTGAGGTCTGGGTCCACAGGGGGCAAGGAGCTCCCTTGAAGGGCAGAGGGTCTTGGGTCTTTGCTGGAGGTCTCTGAGGACAGTCCTAGGCTTAAAGGGGACAGACCCAGGTCACCAGGGGGATTAAGACCAAGGAATGGAGTCCCAGTGCAGTGGCTCATGCGCATAATCCCAGCACTTTGGAGGGGGAGGGAAGCGGATCACCTGAGGTCAGGGGTTTGAGACCAGCCTGGCCAACATGGTGAAACCACATCTCTACTAACAATACAAAAATTAGCCAAGCATGGTGGCACATGCCTGTAATCCCAGCTACTCAGGACGCTGAGGCATGAGAAAACTCTTGAACCCGGGAGACGGAGGCTGCAGTGAGCCGAGATCGTGCCACTGCACTCCAGCCTGGGCGACAGAGTGAGCCCTGTCTCAAAAAAAGAAAAAGAAAAAAGACCGAGGACCGGGATCCCTGCAAAGGTACTCTGAGGGGAGCTGGCTGTTTCCTGCTTAGGAGGAAGAGCTTGGACCCGGCTCCCAGAGCGGGGCGGATATCATGAGCGTGGGTCCCGGGTCCTCACTGGAGGGTTTTCAGGAGATCCGAGGCCCAGAGGGGGTTGGGGTAAGAGTATTCGTGAGGACTCCGGAGACCCCAGGGGGCAGGGGTGAAGTGGGGATCCGGGGTCCTCGTCGCCTTGCAGGGCGACGCTTACGTACCCACGGTGGTGACCAGCGTGCTGGCGAAGAAGAGAGCAGAGGCGAAGTCCCAGGCGGGGTCCGAGGCGTTGGCAGACCCCGAAGCGTTGGCGAGCACGACGCGCCCCAGCCGTCCGGCCGCCAGCACCCGCTCCACGAAGGCGTCCAGGGCCGGGGCCGCCACACACGGGCTGTGCTGCAGCAGCTGCGCCCGCAGCGTCCCCAGCTCGGCTCGGAGCCGGGCTTCGTGCGGCCCCTCCAGCCGCGCCACCAGCAGCGCGCCCAGCACCAGGTACGCGGTGTACGCGGCCAGGGCGCCCGCCAGGAGCGCACCCCTCCGCATGGCGCCCGCCGAGACCCCGCGAGCCCGGGGTGGCCCCGCTGACGTGGCCCCCGCCTCCGGGCCGTGTGGCATCTAGTTTCAGTTCCGGGAGTGCTAGAGGCGCGGCCGCAGATGCCCCAAGAGGAAGAGGAAAAAGGGGCGGCGGGGGCGGTGGCGACGGAGGAACGCCCCGCCTCCGGGAAACTGAGGCACGCCCAACCGCCAGGTGTTAGTTCGGAGAGGGTGGAGCCCAGTGCTCCCAGACCCGGGAGACCAACGGGTTGGAAAGGGTGGAGGTAGTCCTCTCTTCCCCTCATTCCTTCCTTCTGGTCCTCCTGGAAGGCTGGTTCCCTATGTTACAGGAATCTGAACTCTCCTCTCTGCTCGCAGGCCGAGGAGTCGCCCCGCATCGCACAAGGCAGCTAAGGTTGTGCACTGCATCAGAGCGCGCGGCTGACGGACCAGGGGACAAACTGCAATCCAATTCCCTCTCCATTCGCCAAGTCGTGTGCCTTGGAGCGGGAACAGCAGACACCGCAGGGTCAGGTGTCCCCTGTGCCCACGTGGACAGAGTGGAGATTCTGAGCTACTCACCAAATCTTTGTTCAATGCTCACTTTGTGTCGACGCCTCGCTGGGTGTTCCTGGCGACGCAGTAAAGATGAGACTGTCCTGTGCCATGCATTCATGGGGCTCCAGTCTAACGGTGAGGCTGACACAATAGACTGACCCACGCCTGTTGTCCCAGCTACTCGGGAGGCTGAGGTCAGAGGATTGCTTGAGCCCAGGAGTTCGAGGCTGCGGTGAGCTATGCCTGGGAGAAAGCATGAGACCCCCATCTCTAAAAACAAGAAAAAAGCCAGCCCAGAGGGGTCGGGCTGTGAAGAAGGAAGCACAGTGATCAAGGCTGGAATGAGGGAGCCCTAGAGGGCTCTGGGAGTCCAGAGGAGGGGACCAACCGTGCCTAGGGAGATCAAGAGAGCCTCCTGAAGAAGGGGCTAGCTGAGCTGAAGCATGAAGAATGAATGGAAACAAGCCTGGCAGAATCACGAATATATGCCTCTATATGAGGATGTTTTTCCTTCTGCGTCTCCTGTAAGTCTCTCCACTTCTGCCTCCAGCCAGAACTCAGCGCTTTCCTGGCAACCTTCTGGAGGGCAGCCAGAGTCCTGACCACATCTGACTGCTGGGGCTCGGGGCTCAGCTCAGACATGCCCCAGCTGGTTCTATTAAAAAGTTGGCAGATCACGGGGAAGAGCCCAACTTGGGGCTGACAATTCAGAAGTAGAGACACCTGATAATAAAACCAGTAACACAGCAGGTGCCAGTGATGGAAGGCTTACATTCTGCCTGGCTCTGTGGACACCTGAAAACTTGCACTGAATTCTCAATCCCCCCATATAATTTCCACTCAACAGATGAGACAGTTTAGGCTTAAAAATGAAGTAGTTGTGGCCAGGTGTGGTGGCTCACACCTGTAATCCCAGCACTTTGGGAGGCCGAGGCAGGCAGATTACAAGGTCAATAGTTCGAGACCATCCTGGCCAACATGGTGAAACCCAACTCTACTAAGAATACAAAAATTAGCTGGGGTGGTGGCATGCCTGTAGTCCCAGCTACTTGGGGGGGGGGGGGCTGAGGCCGGACAACTGCTTGAATCCGGGAGGCAGAGGCTGCAGTGAGCCGAGATCATGCCACTGTACTCCAGCCTGGCAACAGAGCGAGATTCTGTCTCAAAAAAGAAAAAAAATACAAAAATTAGCCAGGCGTGGTGGTGCATGCCTACAACGCCAGCTACTCAGGAGGCTGAGGCAGGAGAACTGCTTGAACACAGGAGGCAGAGTTTGCAATGCACTGAGATTGCACCACTGCATTCCAGCCTGGGCAACAGAGCGAGACTCCTTCTCAAAAAAAAAAAAAAAATGGAGTAGTCGTTTGAGACCAGCTTGAGCAACATTGCAAAACCCTGTCTCTACAAAAAATACAAAAATTAGCCAAGTGTGGTGGCGTGCGCCTGTAGTCCCAGCTACTCGGGAAGCTGAGGCAGGATGATTGCTTGAGCCCCGGAATTAGAGGCAGCAGTGAGCTATGATCCCACCACTGCACTCCGGCATGGGTGACAGAGACCCTGCCCCCCCGCAAATAAAAAGTAATAGTCACATAACTGGTAAGGGGTGAACATGAGGCCAGCAGGAAGCCCAAGAACTTGCTTTTTTTTTGAGACAGAGTCTTTCTTTCTCGCCCAGGCTGGAGTCCAATGGCACGGCTCACTGCAACCTCTGCCCCCTGGGTTCAAGCGATTCTCCTGCCTCAGCCTCCTGAGTAGCTGGAATTACAGGTGCCTGCCAAAACACCCAGCTAATTTTTGTATTTTAAGTAGAGACAGGGTTTCACCATATTGGTCAGGCTGGTCTGGAACTCCTGACCTCAGATGATCTGCCTGCCGCGGCCTCCCAAAGTGCTGAGGTTACAGGCGTGAGCTACTGCACCTGGCAGTACTTGCTTTATTAATACAAATAAATAAATAATAAGGCCGGGCGCAGTGGCTCATGCCTGTAATCTCAGCGCTTTGGGAGGCCGAGGCAGGTGGATCACTAAGCCCAGGAGTTCAAGGTCAGCCTGTGGAACAAGGCAAGACCCTATCTCTAAAAAAAAAAAAAAAAAGTAGCCAGGTGTGGTGGCACATGCTTGTAGTCCCAGCTACTCCAGAGGCTGAGGTGGGAGGATCACTTGAGCCTGGGAAATCAAGGCTGCAGCGAGCCATGATCCTGCCACTGCACTCCAGCCTGGGTGACAGAGCAAGACCCTGTCTCAAAAATTAAGAAATAATAGGACCAGGCACAGTGGCTCATGCCTGTTCCAACACTTTGGGGGACAGGTGGATCAACTGAGGTTAGGAGTTCAGGACCAGCCTGGCCAACATGGAAAAAACCCCACCTCTACTAAAAATACAAAAATTAGCTGGGCATGGTGTCACATGCCTGTAATCCCAGCTACTTGGGAGGCTGAGGCAGGAGAATCGCTTGAACCTGGGAGGTGGAGGTTGCAGTGAGCTGAGTTTGTGCCACTGCACTCCAGCCTGAGCGAAAGAGCGAGACTTCATCACCCCCTCCCTCCAAAAAAAGCAATAAGAAAAAATTTAAAAGACCAGGTGCGATGGCTCACGCCTGTAATCCCAGCACTTTGGGAGGCTGAGACCGGCAGATCACAAGGTCAAGAGATCAAGACTATCCTGGCCAACATGGTGAAACCCTGTCTCTACTAAAAATACAAACATTAGCTGGGCGTGGTGGTGCACACCTGTGGTCCCAGGTACTCAGGAGGCTGAGGCAGGAGAATCGCTTGAACCTCGGAGGCAGAGGTTGCAGTGAGCCAAGATCACTCCACTGCACTCCAGCCTGGTGACAGAGAGAGACTCTGTCTCAAAAAAAAAAAAAAAGGAAAAGAAAAAGAAAAAATATATTTACAGAAGAGATGTATGTAGAGCAACCAGAGCAATAGAGAGGGCTGAGGATGAGGAGAAAATGGTGTTGGGGCCCAGGGGACAGAGGCTAAATCAGAGGTGGAGAAGAATGAGGACATTTCACTCACAGAAGAGAACCACAACAGAGACAGGACTCATCACTGAGAATCCAGAAGCAGCCCTTAAAGTCCCCAAAAAGACAATGTCTCAGAGGAGGAAGGGGAAGCCACAGCGATAGGGTCACTTGCTGACATCCTTCCGGATGTGCTATCGCTGCGCAGAAGTCACTTCCACCACTGTGTTTTCCTGAGATAAGTCGGGTAGTCTGAGAGGAAGAGAAAGGGGGAGACTGAGGGGCAGAGAGAGGAGAGAGGAAGGACGCTTGGTCCGAAGCACTGTTTACGTGCAGGTACGCCTGTGTGCTGCGAGTTGCTGGGGGTTGTAGAATGGCTTTGGTGGACAGAGGGAACCAGCTTGCAATGTAAGAACATTTTTTTTTTTTTTTTTTTTTT
>PVKV010033670.1:0-18470 GCA_004027835.1 Alouatta palliata
CTAGACGTGCACACACGCTGTAGACATGAACACACATGCACACACATGCAATACACACACTACACATGCACACACACACAATACGCACACACTATACATGCACACACATTACATATGCAGACATGTGCAATACACACATACTCGCACACACATGCACACACACATACACTACAGAATACATGCACACACAGTATACATGCACACATATGTAGGCACACATGCACAATATATGCACACAAATGCACACACATGCACACACAGACACGTGCACACACACATGCATACACACATGCACACACACATGCATATGCACATGCACACACATACACACATGCACACAGGAGGAGGCCATGTGAAGACAGGCAGAGATGGGGGACTGCTATCACAAGCCGAGGAATGCTGCAGCCCCCAGAGTCTGGGAGAGGGGAAGGGAAGGGCCGCCCCTGGAGCCTTTGGCAGGGAGCGCTGAAGTCCAGATTTCTGGCCTCTGGAACAGTGAAAGAAAAGGTTTCCTGAGGCAGCCCAGGAAACAAATACAGGAGATGGCAGCTCTGATTCTGACCCAGGGGCTGACAGCAACTCTCATATGACCTTGGGGGGATCATTCTGCCTCTCTGAGTCTCTGTTTCCTCAGCAGAACTCCGGGGGGGGGATGGCGCCTCCTCCGTCACCCTCCTAGAGGCTGAGGAAGAAACGAGAAGAAATGAGACCCTGGCGTCTGCAGCGTCTCGGAACCTGGTTCTGCTGCTCCCAGCAGAGCTCTGCCCAGCGCCCTCAGGAGAGCAGAAGCCGCTGCGCCCCACGCTGTGTGCCTAGGGCCGACCGGGGCAGAGATGGAGGCTGTGCTGGTGCCCTCGGGGTAGGGGGGCAGATCCTGTCTAGGAGGGAGACTGTCTTTGGCCCCAGATGGGTCACTTCCTCCCAGCTCTGGCTGGGGGCCGCACGGCGATGGACAGCCTCACGGGAAGATGGTTCCAGACGGCTGAAGTCATGTTTACTGTAGACTTGCCATCGATACTGTCCTGTGCTCCATTAGCCGCTGATGCGGTGAGGAGAATGAGAAGAGACAGGGCCTCCTTGGTTTCCAGCTTGGCCCTGAGCCCTGGGATTTTCGCTCTGGAAAGCAAAGGCCACTCGTGATCCTGGGGGCCCGGTCTGCAAGCCCTCTTGCCCATGCACGTGCGGTGTGGGGATCAGCCGGCAACCCATGTTCCAAACGGTTCCTTGAGCACCGCAGGCTTGAGGGAGCCCCGCTGCTCTGTGGAATCTGAGCAGAAGAGAGTGAAGAGGCCCTGGGAGCTTCTCGTGCACCCCTCATGTCTCAGACCAGGAAACAGGCCCAGAAGAAAGGCGCTTGTAGGACGGTGCGCTGAGGGTCCCTGCCTGGGCTTTCAGCCTCCACAGCCGCACCCCTGCCTCCAGGCCAGGGCGCTGAGGCGTCACCACCAGGCTGCAGGTTCTGGGATGGGGAGCTCACACTTTGGCAAGGCTGCCTGCCCTGTCCACTTCTGGGAGAAGAACTCCAGGTGACAGGAAGTCCTTCGTTACACCAGCCAAGGCCCCCGTGCCCTGGGGCCCTACCTCTGCTCAGTTCTGCAGAGCCAAGTACTTTTTGGTTCTCCACTACTCCGCCAGGAACCCCGAACAACACCCTGGAGACAGTGATCTCAGCCCCGGGGGCCCCCATCAGCCAACAGCCGCACGCCCCCGGCCCGCAGGCCTGGGCCCCAGTCCTTGGACACGCTGGGTCACCTCCTATGACTGCTGGGTGTGGACCCTCCACAAATCCCACAGTGGGGGAAAACTCCTCTGAACCATGGCCTAGACAGCGAGGAGGTTCTCGTAAGCTGAGGTCATTCTCCAATCAAATAAGAGAAGAGCTGGGGAAACGCTTCCCAAGCTGTAAAGAGGTTACGACTGTTTATTAGATTGCATATGTCCTGCCAGATGTCCACAGGAACGCTCACCGTCGGATCTTATGGAACTAATCTCGTCAGTAACCATGTCCAGACTCACACCCTCCCTAACCAGTCCCACATGTCAGATGTACACACACGGTAACTAGAGCTGACAGATAGGGAGCCGTCAGCCCGCTGTCAGTGTTCACTCATTTAACGTCCATGACACTCCCAGGCAGGAATTGCTGGAGTTCGTGTGCCCTAAGGCAAACACTGAGGCATGGGGATACTGTCATTTTCTTTGCACACACACACAGGCACACACACACACTGCACAACCATGTTTGACAAACTGTTGATGAAAGGTCGAAAAGCACAGAATTGTTGAGTGCAGATAAGCATAAATTTGTGTATACATTTGCTCATTTGTTTACTTATTTCAGAAAAGGATTTCAGGAAAGGTGTGCTCAAGGCAACCTAAGATGCACAAGGTCCCTGCTGATGATGTCTCTGTCCTCATCTCCTTCCTGTCTCCTCTGGCTGGCTCCAGCCATACAAACCTCCTTGTTATTTCCGGAACACTCATGGTCATTTCCAGGCCTGAGGCTCTGCCAGCCCCACCACCACATCCAGCTCCTTTTCAATAATCAACTCTCAGCTAAAATGTCACCTCCTCAGGGAGCTCTTCTTCACCATCCACACTTCACCACTATTATAGAGCAGTTCTCGCCCAAGCCAGTTACTACCCTGTGTTCCGGTTTTAGTCTCATCCCAGCACTTTCCATCTTGTGCATTGATTGACTTGTTGCTTGTAAATGTCGCTAGATTATAAGCTCCCGAGCACCTTTGCACTTGGGTGTTGCTGTGATCCTAGCCCCTTGCTCAGTGCCTGGTATGACGGGGTGCTCGGGAAGGGAATGAATGAATGAATGAGTTACAAGAGAATAAGATGAGTAGATGAGGAAGTAAGGCATGGACAACAGCCACAAATGGAGCCGGACCTGAGGCCAGGCTCACAAAGTGCCTGCCTTGAAATCCTGTTTACTGAGTTTCCCAGTAGCCACGCTGAAGAAAGAAGCATGATGAGTCTACCTGAGTGAAAGGACAGTGGATATGCCACACTAGTGGGTCAGGAGGCATGTGGCTCTCTTTGATTCGGAGGCCAGATGTCTGTTTTCCTGAGAGTCCTCCTGAAGGGACAGCAGCCGTGATCTCACAGCCACGTGCCCCCGACCTCCTTGTGGTGCACACAGGCACATTCAGGGTGCGGCTGACTTTCAACAAGGCCTCCTGATGGCTCTTCTCACGGGAGAGTGGAGACAAGGAAGCTGCCTTCGTGCCTGGCCCCACTGGGGGTGACCGTGCCCACATCCAGGGGGGAGAGGCAGCCCCAGGGCCCTGAGAGGAGCGGTGATGGTGGGGATTTTGGCCAGCACGGGGCTGCAGCCTCTGTGTGGTGTCCCATCGCTCAGGACTAGCCGTGGGAGAGGCAGGGCACCTCCTGTCCCACCGGTGGCAGGAATCATTATCTTAGGAAAGACGGTTCCCACGCACCCGGAGATTCCCGGCAGGTAGGATCCCGGGGCAGGCTGCAGTGGCGTCAGACTCAGAGTGCGGTTCACTCTGCTCAGATGGTAACTAACCCCTCTCCAGAGAGGCCGAGGCGGAGGCGGTCAATACCAGCTGAGCGCAATCTGGAATGTTTTTGACAGGTTTCTCCTCAAGGTGGTGAAAAGTCTAACAGGGTCTGCAGGGTCTTGGCCGTGTTAAAACCCTTCTGCAGAAAGCCAGGGGCTCCTTCGGGGCTCGTGTGTGCCGAGAGGAGCTGTAGCTCCCGGGCTCTGCTCTGCCCATCTAGGTTGGCTGGCCCTGTGGGCTCCTGTTGCTCTCTGCCTCCCCCGGGCTCGACCTGCGTGGCAGGAAGCAGCGGCCAGAGAAGGCATCCAGGCGGGCAGAGGATGTCGGCAGAGCGGGGTGCAGGGAGAATCCCAATGAACCCAGAAAGAGTTCCAGTGCAGTCCCTGTCCATGTCTGCAGGAGGCCTCGGGGTGGGGGGATTGTGGATGTGCAAAGTCCTCTAGTATTAAAATGACATTTGAAGCAGGAGACGTGTGTTGATTTACACTTTTGACTCACGGGATTGAAGTCAGGGAAGTGAATAAAAAGGATTGTAATTAATTAGAAGGGAATATAGGAAAGTCTAGAAGACAGTCTTGCTTCGGCGAATGGGACCAGGGGGAGAACTGTCGTCTGAGAGATAATGAAATCTCATCTTGTGTCTAATCCGTGTTCTCAGCCTCTGCGCAGATCAAATGGTATAAAAAATAGCAATTGACAATGGGTCTAAAATTGCTTATTGATGAAACCATGGAATTACGTGGTAGAAGGAATCAATTAAGTACTAAGAGGTGAGGCCCCTGTGGAAAGAAGACGCTTGGAAATTAACAAAGGAAATTGAGTTCGGTGGTGAGAAAAGGGCTAGAAATTATCTTGCCAAAGGAAAAGTAAAAATAGAAGGCCACTTTGAAAGACTATATCATTAAAAATAATGTATGATGGAAGAGACACTTGAAAATTGCATTCGCCAGGGAAAGAAGCCTTCTCAAAATACAAAGAAAACAGGGAATAATTTGCTGACCGAGCTCAAAAGCATCAAAAGCAATAAAACCCACTGAAAACAGCAGCCCAAGGGAGAACATCAGGTCCGCTCTGACGTTTTCCAGATGGGGAAACTGAGGCCCCATGAGGGGCAAGTTCTGTAGAGGAGCTGCTTCTCTGCCATCCCTCCATCCCTCCTTCCTTCCACTCAGGAAGAGAAAGAGATGAGGGAGGAGGTGGCAGGGAGAGAATGAGAGAGAGAAGGACAGAGCGAGCGAGAGAGAGCGAAAGAGAATGACAGAGAGAGAAAGGAGAGAGAATGACAGAGAGAATGAGAGAGAGGATGAGAGAGGATGACACAGAGAGAATGAGATAGAAGGACAGAGAGAGAGCATGAGAGAGAGACAGGGAGAGAGACGCCACAAGGCCGCCGAGAGCCAGGAGAGGGGGACAGTCCAGTTGGTGCTGAGTGTCCAGCGCAGGGGCTGTGATTTGCTGGACTCGAGTCCCCATGTCCAGCCCACACACTGGAGGGAGGAGGATCAAACCTCCAGATTCCCAAATCCCCACGTTCCAGACTTGAGAGGACAAGAGCAGAGACCCCTCCATGTGCCTGCTGCTCCCCAGCTTTCTGGCCTCGGCCCCCAGCAGCGCCATCCATCCTCATGCTCAGACCAGAGCCCAGGCGCCTCCCGGCCAGCCCCGTCCCTGCCGCCAGCAAGCCCTGCGGGTCCTGCCAGCCCTGACTCCAAAGCATGGTCCCTGACTGGGCAGCCTTGTGGGGCTCTACTCAGCTGTGTCATCCTCAGTGAGCCACTCCTCCTGGCCCCCAAGCTAGAGGAACCCATCCCCACAAGCCCTAGCCACACCCACTCGCCCAGTCCTGGTTTTGTCATGGTCGCAGCACGGTCGTGGCCTGACGCTGCCTACCTTGTTCATTTCTTTGCTCCCCTCTTGCCTCCCACCCACTACAGTGTCAGCTCCTGGAAGCCAAGGACATGTCCGCTGCTGCTGCTTGCCTAGA
Organism: Alouatta palliata; assembly: GCA_004027835.1. Lineage (NCBI taxonomy): Eukaryota > Metazoa > Chordata > Mammalia > Primates > Atelidae > Alouatta > Alouatta palliata. The sequence continues at coordinate 5,521 of PVKV010033670.1, forward strand.
AAGCTTGGTGCATAGAAGACACTCAATCCATGTTTGTTGAATGAATAAGTGACAGCCTCTGGCCTGAGCCAGATGCCCCTTGTCAGAGCTCCCACCGCAGCCTGCACTTGGTCGCCGTCCCCTGCCCTGTGAATCCCTGATCACTCAGAGCGACCCGCTCCTGTGAGACTCAAATCCCCGCCAGGTTGGCCTCATATCAGAGCCCCAGCACCTGGGACACAGCAGGTGCCCCAGGGGTTTGGCTGAGTGGCGGATACCCTCAGCTCAGAGCAGGCCTGCGGGCTTCGAATCGGATTTCAGAACTCAGACGTTCATGCAGCTCCTGAATTTTCAGACACGGAAACCGGGATCCACAGAGCACATGGTGTGTGCCCCCAGGAACCGCAGGGCCAGCCGAGTCGGCCAGTGCCGCCTGCTCAGCTGGGCTGGGAGGTGGGCAGCGCCGAGATGAGAAGGCGGTGCGGGCCTCTCAGGATGTAGCATCTCCTCCTCCCTCCTCCTACTCTTGCTCAGGTGAAAATTGGATCTTCTCACCAGGAGGCTCAACCAATTCCTATCCCCTGCAGGCGCTGTTCTGCTAATCATGTTGGCAAGGATGGCCGGTCACGGGCCCGGCCGCTGTCCCCAGGAGCTCCTTGTCCAAAGCTCCAGGTACGCAGGCAGCACGCTCTTTCTGAGCCAGAAGGAGACAGGCTTCCTGGGTCAGGGCGGGTGCCGCAGGGTCAGGACGCCCCAGGACGCCCCATGCCCCCGATGTGCTGGTCCACACCGAGCCTGGCACCTACTGCCCGCTGCGTGCCCGAGAGGGCAGCAAGTCAGGGAGCCGCCTTGTTGGTGGGACTTCTGTTCTGGACCAGACCCTGCGCCAGGGCCTGAGGCTGCGTGACTATGATTCAGCCCCTCATGGCTGCTTGCCAGGCTCGGGGCGGGTCCCTGCATCGTGGCTGGTATCTTCTGTGGAACCTAAGACAGGCATTAGAGGCCCACATGGGACTTCTGTAGATGGAGTCAAGGCTGAGGTGGGAAACCCCAATCCTCATTGCAGGTCTGTGGGGGGCCTGGGAGGGGTTCCCAGAACCTCAGTCTTCCTGTCCGAAGGGTGGGTGATGGCTTCCAGCTGGAGGTCTCCTGGCTGTGCCTGTGACAGCTCCGCCTGCTGTGTAGGTGAGCTCAGACATCACCATCTGGGAGAAGCTCGGATCCCCCGGGCAGCGTCTCCCCAGCCCCCCGCACAGTGGGTCTGGTGGACACAGCACAGGCCGGCAGGGACTGACTCATGACCTCTGGGCACCTCTCTCCTCTCACCTCCCTGGAGACAGACCTGGCTTGTGTCTCTCCACAGGGCAGCCCCCCACCCACCTGCTCAGCCAGATGTTCCCTCCAGGCACTGTGCCTCGAAAGCCCACCCAAGGACCCCCCACACCCTGTCCTCAGACTCTGGGGCTGTCACCCATGAAAGGGAGAGGGTGTGAACCCAGTAGGATGGAATAGCTACATAGAGCAAACGGAAGGGAAAGGGATGTGCGCACCAGCATGGAAGCTACAAGGCAGTGTGGAATGAGTGGATCCAATTGTTATTTTACGCCGTAAGAATGATCTCATTTTATGTGCTCCGTAAGAAGGCTGTGTGATCAGACAACCTCCTGGCATTTACAAAACAAGCCCATGGTTCTTTCTCATTCAGCGAAAACTGTCCAGGGCAGGTGCTCTCCCCTCACTGAAAAGGATGAGAAAAGGATGCCAAAATTCCCAGGAGAGAAGAGAAACTTCGAGTCCCCAGCCCACTGGTGTCATCTTTGAGGCCTTTGGTTCAGGCTTGGCTGGTCCAGCCTCAGCCAGGGCTCCAGGGGGCCCCACCTCAAAGTCTCGGGAACCTGTATCTGACCAGCATGTTTCAGACAGGCTTGGGAGGTGAACTTGGGGCAGAGGAAAGGAGCTTTCATTTCTGATGAAACCCAGGGTCACCCCACCTGGACAGTGCCCTGACATCTGTAGGTATCTGACATTTGCAGCCTGGTCCAACAGCCCAAGTTTCTCTGGGGCACAAAGTCACCACAATTCCAGAGAGTTTTTTCTTGTTTGTTTTTAATGCCGGGAAATGGCATGACCACATTCATCTTACAAAAATCACTCTAGCTCACGGAGAAAGGACTGGTTCAAAGGGCAAGCTGAAGGACAATTTGCAGTGCCTAAGATATTTTAAAACATGAATATTCCTTAACCAAACAATAGTGCTTCTAAGAATCCACTCAATAAGAATAATCACACAAATGCATATGCAAAGGTCTGTGATCAAGAATGTGTGCTGCGACATTATTTGTAAAAGCAAAAATAAAATTCTTCAGCAGAGAAATCACGAAACAAAAATAAGACTTCGCACAATGAAATATTACACAGCCAAGAAAAATGTGATGCTTCTATCTGTGCCAACCTGACAGTAGGTCCGGGAGTGAAGACGAGTCACTGCAGAACAAGCTAAACAACCCTTTCGGGAAAATACCCTCCTATACCTGTCAATCAAAGAGAAAGGTCTAGAATACAGACCATTACCATTGATTCCCAAGAGAAACTTTTTTTTTTTTTTTTTTTTGCAACCACAAAGGAAAGAGAAAGCAGCAAACTCTAAGGTTTGCTTAATGCCCGATGTGCGCCCTCATCTCTGTGACAGAGCCTGGCGCTGAGGGAACTGGGCCAGGGATGTGCAATGGAGATACTGTGCGATTCTGTGTGCATGCGTGTGGGCTTTCCTGCGATTTACTGACAGTTGTAGAAGCTTGGAAGGCAAAGGCAGGCAAGAGAGAAACTCAAGCTGCCACCGCAAGAACGTTCTTCTGGAGGAAGCGCCAAGATGGGCTGAAGCCCGAGGGTCCCTCCCAAACCTGTCTGCAGCGCCGTCCCAAGGCGGCGGGTGCCCGGACAGCTGGCGGCAGGTGCAGAGGCGAACGTGGAGGCGAACGTTTGCAGCTGAAATCTTGCAGACACCTCTGATGATGGGAGGCTGATGAGAAACGGATCTGGGAGCTATCAAATGAAAGACAGGTCCTCTGGCTTTGCCTTCACATTTGTTGACTTTTTTTTTTTTTTTTCAAGCCCCAGCCATAAAGCATGAGCTCATGTGGGCATTTGCTGGGAAGGCGCGAGCGGCCCCCGGGAGGCAGGCTTCCAGAAATGGAAACCCTTCAGCACAAGCGCTGGAGGCCTGCAGCCGGGCTGCGTGCAGGAGCGCGGCGGGGCGGGGTGGCCCCACAGGATGGAATGGATACAATAAATAAAAGAGAAAGGAATAGAATGTATACACTAGAATGGAAACCATAAAACAGGATGGAATAAATGAACAAAATAAGCCAAAGTCCGTAAAACAGAGTGTGTTAGACTGGGAAGTAGAAAGGAATGGATGGAACCAACTGGAATAAACAGACAGCATGAATTATGTTGGAAGTGAATAGCCAGAGGGAAACGGAGTGGAATGGGGAAAGGAAGGGGCTAGATTCTTGCAGCGGGAGGGGATTTGGGTCACTTTGCAGAAGAGGTCAGTTTGCACGTCACCTGGAGATAGGGCCGGCCTCCCTCGACCAGCGCCGCCCGGAACGTCGGTGGGGCCTGTGGCTGAGGTTTGCAAGGTTTCCCTCGGAGGTAAGGCAGTCTATGTGCAGACCCCAGAGAGACCCCTGGGCGAGTCCAGGACCCTGCACCCTGCTCTGCCCTGTCACTGACTTGGAGTAAGCCCCATCCTGGGGCCGTTGTTACCCTCACATTCAACCAGGAGGTTTGCTAAGATAACTTTGAAGTGTCTGCCAATCTGAGATTCTTGATTTATTTCACAGTTACTGAGCAGTTTCCGGAAGCCGAAGGAAACCGCAGAAATATGAATCCCGTCTTTCCGTTCTCTGTTCACAATTTTGATCTTTTGTTAATCATGGACATCTTTGAGTTAATTTTGATTTAAATGGATTGTGCTAAAATATTATTTGTCTCAATTACCCAGTGTTTTTGCACGTAAACCCTCAGCCTCCCCCACCCCCCACTAAAGGTGGTGCCTCCGATAAGTGCTTCACTTGCCTTCCCTAGTCCCATATTTTTGGTAGGTGCCATGATGACTTCGTTCCACAGAATAAGAAACAGAAGTTCAGAGAGGTTCTCTGACTGTAAGATGCCAAGAACACTTACAGGAGGGGCCACTGACTCTCTGAGAAGAAAAGTTACAATGACTGTGCTCTGTGGACTCACATGTGTGGCTCTTTCTGGGGCCGAGGGTTTCAGGACACACGGTACTCTACCAGGGGCTAGAGGGGGGACAGGCAGCCCCATTGGAAGAAGGACCTGCTCATGCAAAGGGGTGGTGATTTCAGCTGGAGCACAAGTCAGTGTGACTGAACTGGGGACTGATGGGAGATCGAGGTGGGGACTTATGGGGCCAGATGTGATCCATGCCCAGAGAATCTGTCTCCTGCCTGTATGCCCTGGCTAGTGCCACCGGGCGTGGGTGGATGACAGAGTGACAGACAACTGCCGGGCAGCTCTTGGCAGGGGTGGAGGCAAAAGGCCAGAGTGGTGGTGAGTGCGCCAAGGGAAGCTGCTTTCTGTGCACTCATGGTCCCAGCCCCTCCAGAAGAAAGATCCTTCCCAGCTTCAGCCTGCAGGCAAGTTTGTTTGGAATGCATGGTATTCACATACATCCTTGCCAAGTACGAAGCACTGTCCAAACGGGAGATTTGAGCCACATGTCCCTGATTCAGATTTGGGAAGAGATTGTGGAGTGATAGTGGGACCTCTGCTTGTGCTCACCCTCCAGCCACTCAGTAGCCTTCGGGGACAGGCCCCTCCCAGCCCCCACCTGCACAGCCAGCCCCTTCCTTCTGGAAACCTTCAAGAATCCGCCAAAGCCACTGCTGTAGGCAGCGGGTGCCGAGATTTGCTTCGTGCTGGGGACACAGGACTGGGCTTGTGCCCCTGGGGAGTTCACTGTGCCAAAGGCCTGGCCCCTGTCCTGAGAGAATTGGGAGTCCAAAATTAGCTCACAGCCCCAGCTCCTGTTCGGAGTTTGCCCAGAGCTGGAAGCCGGGACCCCATCTGCGGGAGCGCCTGGCCCTGAGGGCCCGGTCTATTTGGCCTTGTTCTGGGGCAGCTCCCAGTGCCACAGTTGTGATCACTCTCTCCTACGAGCAGTTACAATGCTAAAACCATGACACCATCCTGAGCGAGCTCATGGCCTTAAGCCATGGACCTGCCTTAAAACATGGCCTCATCCAGGAGCTCAGCATCCCAAAGACTTTATCCTGTCCTGCTGGAGAACACAGCCCTGTGACATGGCCACAAAAGACTGAATATATCAACAGACGATGGCCAGGCCATGGGTGAAAACAGAGCCCTGATCTACAACCTGCCCAGGACACGAACACACATCTACAACAGCAGCCCAGGAAGCAAACCGATGGCAGTTAGACTTGCAGGAGGCCAGGTGGCCATCCTCAGCGATGATCTACACCATGGCTTTTGTGACAGTTGGCCTCAAATGACCTGGACTTCACGGATAACTGACAGCTTCCCTGATTTGGCATGGGCATGAATGACTGCCTATGTCCTCAGACCCTTCAATTTTCTTTTTTTTTTTTTTTAGACAGAGTCTTGCACTGTTGCCCAGGCTGGAGTGTGGTGGCACAATCTCGGGTCACCACAACCTCCACCTCCCAGGTTTAAGCAATTCTCCTGCCTCAGCCTCCCTAGTAGCTGGGAATACAGGCACGTGCCACCACGCCCAGCTAATATTTTTGTATTTTTAGTAGAGATGGGATTTCACTATGTTGGCCAGGCTGGTCTTGAACTCCTGATCTCTTGATCAGCCCACCTCGGCCTCCCAAAGTGCTGGGATTATAGGGTGAGCCACCACACCTGACACCTTCAATCTTAAGAAGCAAAAGTCTTAGGCTTCTGGTGGAGGGGTAGTGAAATCTGCAACCCCAGGGCACAGACAAAAGTCTGTTCTTCTTGGAGAGAAGGGCACCAGAAAAAACACTTTGCCCTTGGAATAAAGCAAAAACGCACCTTGGGCTGTGCTGGATCTGACCTTGATGCTAAACAGAAGCTGTAACTGCTTAGGAGGTGCAGGGAACTCCCCAACAGACCAACCACAGACAGTAGGCAGGCAGGTGAGTCTCGCCCCTGAGACCAGGTGCAAAGAACCTGCCCCAGACTCAGACTGGATCAGGACAACAGAGAAGCCCTCAGACTTCCAGAGTGAGCCCCGCATCAAGCCACAAACAGGAGCAGCATATGTGTGTGGTGTGAGGTAAGGGCCCCAGAGCATTTGTTTGCATGGATATCCAGTTATCCCAGCACCATTTGCTGGAAAGGTTTTGGCAATGAATTGCCTTAGCATCTTTGTTAAAAGTCAATGGACTGTAAATATAAGGATTTGTATCTGGACTCTCAAATTCTGTTCTGCTGATCTATATGCCTATCTTTATGACAGTGTCTTATTGCTTTGACAGGAAGTTGTGAAGTTGGGATGTGACACCCTCTATAGTAGATTGGTGGCCTCCAAGAAGATATGTCCACGCCCTAATCCCTGGAAACTGTGGATTCAATCTTATTTGGAAAAAGTATCTTTGCAGATGCAATTAAGTGAGGAATTTTAAGATGAGATGGTGCTGGATTGTTAGAGTGGGCTCTAAAATCTAATAACAAATGTTCCTATTAAGAGATGCGCAGAGGAGAGAGCAGAGGAGAAGAGCATGTCAGGCTGCAGGCAGAGAGGAGGGTGCTGTGGCCACAGGCAAGGAATGCCAGAAGCCACCAGAAGCCCAGAAGCTGGCAGGGAACAGAGACAGAATCTCCACTGAGCCCCTAATAGAAGTGCAACTCTGCTGACATCTGAATTCCAGACTTCTTCAAAACTGTGGGAGAACACATTTCTGATGTTTTAAGTCACCTAGCCTGGGATATTTTGTTAGGGCAGCCCTAGCTGACTAATACAGTATCCTCCAACTCTGTTCTCACTCAAGATTGCTGTGGTTGGGTGCAGTGGCCCACACCTGTAATCCCAGCACTTTGGGAGATCAAGGTGAATGGATCACTTGAGACCAGGAGTTCAAGACCAGCCTGGTCAACATGGCAAAACCCAGTATCTACTAAAAATACAAAAATTGGCCGGGCGTTGTGGCACATGTCTCTAATCCCAGCCACTTGGGAGGCCAAAGCAGGAGAATTGCTTGAACGCAGGAAGCAGAGGTTGCAGTGAGCCATGATCGCACCATTGCACTTCGGTCTGGGCAAAAGAGCAAAATTCCATCTCAAAAGAAAAACAAAAACAACAAAAAAAGCAAACAAAGATTGCTGTGGTCATTCTGAGTCTTTCGTATTTCCATGTAATTTTTAAGATCAGCTTCCCAGTTTCTGGAGGAAAAAAAAATTCTTTTGGAATTGTGATAAGGATTCTGTTAAAACCGTAGATAAATTTGGGGAGAATTGTCAACTTAACAATATGGAGTCCTCCAATTCACGAACAAGGAACATATCTCCATTTAAATAGTTCTTTAATTTCCATAAACAATGTTTTTCCATTTTCATTATATAACCTTGCAGTTCTTTGTTAAATTTACTCAGAAGTATTTTATGTTTTTGATGATAACGTGAAAGTATTATATTCTTAAATTTTTATTTCAGATTATTTATTGCTAGTGTATAGAAATACAACTGACTTTTGTATGTTGACTCTGTAACTTTGCTGAATTTGTTTATTAGTTCTAATAGGATTTTTTTTGTGGTTTCTTTAGGGTTACCCATGCAAAAGATCGTGTTACCTGCAAACAGAGATAATTTTACCTCTTCCTTTGCAATGTGGACTTCTTTTATTTCTTGTCCTTACTACGTTTCTCTGGCTAGAACCTCCAAGACAATATTGGGTGGAAGTGATGAAAGCGGGCATTCTTGTCTCATTACTTGACCTTAGGAGGAAAACATATAATTTTTCACCATTAAGTTTGATCTTTGCTATAGATTTTTCCTAGCCACTCTTTATCAAGTTGGGAAAGTTTCTTTCTATTCCAGTTTTACTGGAAGTGTTCTCTTTTTAATCATGAAAAGTATTGGATTTTGTCATATGCTTTTTCAGAATCGATTGAGATGATTGTATGATTTTTATCCTTTCTTCTATTGATATGATGTATTTTATTAATTTACTTTTGGTTAACCAGCCTTTCCTGGAATAAATCCTACTTGGTCATGGTGTGTAGTTATTTTTATTTATATGCTACTGGATTCAGTTTGCTAGCATTTTGTTGAAAATTTTTTCCGCTGTAGTCACAGGGAATATTGGTTTCCTTTTCTTTTGCTGTCTTTGTGTGATTTGGTTTCAGGACAAGGTCGGCTGCATAGCGTGAGTTGGAAAGTGTTCTCACGTCTTCACTTTTTTGATTGGCTTTGGACTAGTGTTAACTTTTCTCCAACAATTGGTTAGAGTTCACCAATGAGAACAGCTGGACGTTGGCTTTTCTTTGTGGGAAGTTTCCAGATTACCAGCAAAGTCTCTTTACTTATCATAGGTATTAACGTATTCAGATTTTCTGTTTCTTCAGTTTTGATCATTTGTGTCTTTCTAGAAAATAATTTAATTTAGATTATCTAATTTCTTGGTCACAATAGTCTCATAATACATTTTATTTCTATAAGATAGGTAGTAATGTCCCTTTTCTCCTCATTTTAGTTTTCTCTTTTGCTCTTAGTCTATAAAAGGTGTGTCAATTTTGTTAATCTTTTCAAAGAACTGACTTTGTCCTTTTAATCTTCTCTATTGTTTTTCTATTATTTTTTGTTAATTCCCACTTTACACTCTCCTTTTACTGGTCTGGGTTTAGTCTGCAGTGTTTTTTCTAGTTTTTTAAGGTGGAGGTTTAGTCTGTGTATTTGAAATTTTTCTTCTCTTCTTAATGTAGGAATACATTTTCCTCTGAGCACTACTTCCCTACATACCAGACTTTCAGCATCTTGTGTTTCTGTCTGCATTCATATCAACCAACCTTCTAATTTCCCCTGCAATTTACTCTTTGATCCATTGTTATGTCGGATTATGTTGCTTAATTGCACATATGTGTAAATTTCCCAAACTTCCTTCTGTCGTTTACTTCTAAGTTCATCCCATGCGGTCAGAGAACATACTTTGATGATCTCGGCCCTTTTAAATTTATTGAGACTGGTTTCACGGCCTAACATATGGTCTGTCCTGGAGGAAGTCGTGTGTGCCCTTGAGAAGAATGTATATTCTGCTGCTGTTGAGTGGACCGTTCTATAGGTTTCTGTCGGGTCTAGTTGGTTCACAGTGTTGTTCTAGTCTTTTTCCTTATTTTGTGTAACTGTTCCATACATTGGTGAAAGTGAGGCACTGACATCTCTAACTATTTTAGTCGAATTGCCTATTTTGGTCTTTAATTTTGAGTTTTGTCTTTACGTCTCTTAGGACTATGTTGTTAGGTGCACACACGTTTGTGATCCCTCTTTCCTCCTGATGGATTGACATTTTTATCATTGTAAAATGTCATCTCTGTTTCTAGTAACGTTTTGTCTTTAAATGCATTTTGTCTGATACTAATGCAGCCACTCCAACTCTCTGTTTATATTTTCCTGGTACGTCTGTTTCCATTTATCAACACTTTCTGCCTGTTTGTGTCTTTGCGTCTGCATTATTTTTCTTGTAGATTGGATCATACTTTTTATTCATTCTGCCAATCCTTGCATTTTAATTAAAGTTTTAATCCAATTAGTGTGATATTTCACATCATTATCGTTACTATTTTCTGGAATTTTTATTAAGTTCGGGGTACATGTGCAGGACGTGTGGGTTTGTTACGTGGGTAATCGTGTGCCCTGGTGGTTTGCTGCACAGGTCATGCCATCATTGATAAGGTAGGATTTGTCCATCATTTTGCTGTCTGCTTCCTATGTCTTATGCCCTTTTTGTTCTTATTTTCCACCATTACTGCCTTATTTTGTTTTAAATGGATATTTTCTGGTGTAATATTTTGAGTTATTTTCTTCATGGTTGTATGGAGATTACAATTATTATCTTTACTTACAACAATTTAGTCCAGATTAATACAAAGTTAGTTTTAATACTGCACAAATTCTTTGCTTTCCTATAGCTCTATGTCTTCTTCACTCTTTTATGCTGTCATTGTCTTACAAAATGCAACCATATGCATTGTTTTCTAATCAACATAGATTTATAATTATTACTTTGTAAAGTTTTCTTTCAAATTAGGGAGGAGAAAAAAATTACAGAGATACGTTTATATTGTTTCTTGGATTTACCTATATCATTACATTTACCACTGCTCTTTGTATGTAGATCTGAGTTACTATCTAATGCCCTTTCTTTTCAGCCTGAAGAATTCCTATAGTATTTTTCATATGGCTGATGTTATGGCTATAGGTTTTTCTCAGTTTTTGTTTATCTTTTCTTTATTTTTTGGGATAGTTTTGCTAGATATAAAACTATCCGTTGAGTCTTTGCTATTAACCCTTTCAGGTATTACGTCATTTTTCTTCTGGTCTCCACCGTTTCTGAGGAGAAGTCAATGGTCAGTCTTATTTGAAAACCATTGTTCTTTGCAAGTAGTTTTCGCTTGCTGCTTTCAGTATGTTCTTTTTGTCTTTGACTTTTACCAGTTTGACTATAATGTGGTTAGGTGTGGATCTCTTTGAGTTTAATCTACCGGGATTTTGTCAAGCCTCTTGGATGTACATATTAATGCTTTTCATCCAACTTGGGAATCTTTTAGTCATTATTTCTTCAATTTTTTCAACTGCCTTATTCTCTTTTTCATCTGGGGGCTCCTGTTATGCATATGTTAGTACACGTGATGATTTTTACAGATATCTGAAACTCTGTCCATTTTATCTTCGTTTGTTTTTCTTCTGTTCCCTATACTCAATGATCTCTATTGATCTATTTTTAAGTTTACCAATTTCCTTTTTCTCTCTCTCTGCCACCACTGAGAGAGAGAGAGAGAGAGAGAGAGAGAGAGAGAGAGAGAGAGAGAGGAGGGAGATAGGAGGGAGAGAGGAGGGAGAGAGGAGGGAGAGAGAATTTGACTCCAGGCAGTCAAATTTAATGATCAACAATACTATTTTACTTTTCATCTGAGTAGCATTCAAAACAGTTGATCATTCCATCCCTTTCATTTATTTATTTCTTGTTGTACTTTAACTTCTGGACTACATGTATGAACGTGCAGGTTTCTTACATAGGTATACACATGACTTGGTGATTTGCTGCACCTGTCAACCCATCATCTACATTAGGTATTTCTCCTAATGCTGTGCCTCCCCTAGCCGCCTCCCATACCTAACAGGCCCTGGTGTGTGATGTTCCCCTCCCTGTGTCCATGTATTCACATTGTTCAACTCCCACCTATAAGTGAGAACATGCAGTGTCTGGTTTTCTGTTACTGTGTTAGTTTGCTGAGAATGATGGTTTCCAGCTTCATCTATCTTCCTGCAAAGGACAAGAACTCAATCTTTTTTTATGGATATATAATACTCCATGGTGTATATGTGCCATATTTTCTTTATCCAGTCTGTTAATGATGGGCATTTGGGTTGGTTCCAAGTCTTTGCTATTGTGAACAGTGCTGCAGTGAACATATGTGTGCATGTGTCTTTATAGTAGAATGATTTGTAATCCTTTGGATATATACTCAGTAATGAGATTGCTGGGTCAAATGATATTTCTGGTTCTAGACCCTTGAGGAATCACCACACTGTCTTCCACAATGGTTGAACTAATTTACACACCCACCAACAATGTAAAAGTATTCCTATTTCTCTACATCTTCTCCAGCATCTGTTATTTCCTGACTTTTTAGTGATCGCCATTCTAACTGGCATGAGATGGTATCTCATTGTGGTTATAATTTGCATTTCTCTAATGACCAACGATGATGAGCTCTTTTTTTTTATGTTTGTTGGCTGCATAAATGTCTTCTTTTGAGAAGTGTCTGTTCATATTCTTTGCTCACTTTTTTGATGGAGTTGTTTGGTTTTTTTCTTGTAAATTTGTTTAAGTTCTTTGTAGATTCTGGATATTAGCCCTTTGTCAGATGAATAGATTGTAAAATTTTTCTCCCATTCTGTAGGTTGCCTGTTCACTCTGATGATGGTTTCGTTTGCTGTGCAGAAGCTCTTTAGTTAGGTCTCATTTGTCAATTTTGGCTTTTGTTGCCATTGCTTTTGGTGTTTTGGTCATGAAGTCCTTGCCTACGCCTATGTCCTGAATGGTTTTGCCTAGATTTTCTTCTAGGGTTTTTATGGTGTTAGGTCTTATGTTTAAGTCTTTAATCCATCTGGAGTTAATTTTAGTGTAAGGTGTCAGGAAGGGATCCAGTTTCTGCTTTCTGCACATGGCTAGCCAGATTTCCCAACACCATTTATTAAACAGGGACTCCTTTCCCCATTGCTTGTTTTTGTCAGGTTTGTCAAAGATAGGATGGTTGTAGATGTGTTGTGTTGCCTCGGAGGCCTCTGTTCCGTTTCATTGGTCTATATCTCTGTTTTGGTACCAGTACTATGCTGTTTTGATTACTGTAGCTTTGTAGTATAGTTTGAAGTCTGGTAGCGTGATGCCTCCAGCTTTGTTCTTTTTGCTTAGAATTGACTTGGCTATGCAGGCTCTTTTGGTTCCATACGAAGTTTAAGGTGGTTTTTTCCAGTTCTGCGAAGAAGGTCATTGGTAGCTTGATAGAGATAGCATTGAATCTGCAAATTACTTTGGGCAGTATGGCCATTTTCACGATATTGATTCTTCCTAGCCATGAACATGGAATGTTTCTCCATCTGTTTATGTCCTCTCTTATTTCATTGAGCAGTGGTTTGTAGTTCTCCTTGAAGAGGTCCTTTACGTTCCTTGTTAGTTGTATTCCTAGGTATTTGATTCTCTTTGTAGCAATTGTGAATGGCAG
>PVKV010033671.1:0-18453 GCA_004027835.1 Alouatta palliata
CAAGCAATTCTCCTGCCTCAGCCTCCCGAGTAGCTGGGACTACAGGCACGTGCCACCATGCCCAGCTAATTTTTGTATTTTTAGTAGAGACGGGGTTTCACTATGTTGACCAGGATGGTCTCGATCTCTTGACCTCGTGATCCACCCGCCTCAGCCTCCCAAAGTGCTGGGATTACAGGCGTGAGCCACCGCGCCCAGCTAGAGACGGGGTTTTACCATATTGGCCAGGATGGTCTTGAACTCTTGACCTCAGGTGATCAGCCCACCTCAGCCTCCCAAAGTGCTGGGATTACAAGCGTGAGGCACCACGCCCAGCCTACTGTTCTCATGGTTGAAGTACAATGATGATTTTTCATGTCGTTAGTCTTGGTTATAGTTCACATGGGAATAATGGCATATACTATATTTTTATTAAATGTTCTTTTGGTTATAGTGTTTGTAGGTTTCTCCTTGAAACCTTCTCCTATTTATGGAGGCCTAGGGCTAATTATTAGTGGTGCTGTAGGTGTGGTATTGTGTTGAGTTTTGGTGGGGCTTTTGTGGGGTTGGTAGTCTTTTTTATTTATTTGGGTGGCATGATGGTTGTTTTTGGCTATACCACAGCGATGGCTACTGAGGAATATCCTGAAACGTGAGAGTCAAGTATTGACATCCAAGGGGCTTCATCATTAGGACTATTAAAGGGGTTGGTGTTGGTCTGGTGAATAGTAGAGCATGATGAGGTGGGGGTCACGATTGATTTTAATAGTGTAGAGAGTTGGATGATTTTAAAAATTTTTATTTTATTATTATTATTTTTGAGACAGAGTTTCGCTTTTGTTGCCCAGGCTGGTGCGATGGTGAGATCTCAGCTCACCGCAACCTGTCTCCCGGGTTCAAGTGATTCTCCTACCTCAGCCTCCCAAGTAGCTGGGACTACAGGCATGTGCCACCATGCCCAGATACTTTTGTATTTCTAGTAGGCACGGGGTTTCTCCATGTTGATCAGGCTGGTCTCAAACTCCCAACCTCAGGTGATCCGCCTGCCTTGGCCTCCCAAAGTACTGGGATTACAGGCATGAGCCACTGCACCTGGCTGAGAGTTAGATGATTTCTGAGGGTGAGGGGTGGGTTTGTTTTGTGAAAATTCTGTGGGTGTGTCTGCCTTTTATAGTTATGGGTGTTGATTAGTGGTAGTTTCTGGTTGATGATTATTTGTTAGTATTTATGTTGTGACTGGAATTACTCGGGGTAATAGATAATTAGGAGTAGACTAAAAGTGATGAAAAAAAAAGAGGGAAGATAAAGTTTAATTAGGTCTTTTTGAGTAGACACGGTCATGGACGCTGGAATTTGGGTTTGTGAAATGGTCTTTGATACAGACTTTTCTAGTCAAATTAGGTCTAGTAGAAGTGAAGTCAGATTTAGGCTTGTGGATAGGTTTGAGTGAGAGATTGTGTGGTGAATCGTGGCTGAATAAAATCCTAGTATACTGGAGAAGTTGAATGTCTGTAGTGGGTATTTTAGTTTAAGGTTATTGGTTATGAGATTAAGCTCCATTGCTATCGAGAAGCCTAAGGTGGTCACACCTAGGGCTGTGAGCTTCCGGTGGAGTGGTGTGGTTGTTTGGGGGAATAATACTGCTGGTGATGAGGGATCCAGCAAAGATGCTGCCGATTGTTAGGTGTTTAATTGAGTTGATGAGGAAGGGGTTATTTTAGTTAATAATAATGAGAGTTGTGAAGTGAGGTTGCCCTATTAGAATGAAGAAAATAATACGGGTAATGTAGACAACTGTCAAGGAGGTAGCAATAAGGGTAAGAAAGGCAGGGTGCAGTGGCTGACGCCTGTAATCCAAGCACTTTGGGAGGCTGAGGCAGGCGGATCACCTGAGGTCAGGAGTTTGAGACCAGCCTGACCAACATGGTGAAACCCCATCTCTACTAAAAATACAAAAATTAGTCGGGGGTGGTGGGCACCTATAATCCCAGCTACTCTGGAGGCCGAGGCAGGAGAATTGCTTGAACACGGGATGCAGAGGTTGCGCCCGGCCCAATTATTTTCTATTAAAGAGTAGAAGCGGATGAGCAGGAAAAGTCCTGTTACAACCACAGTGCTGGAGTGGCGCAGAGCTGAGAGTGGGGTTGAGTCTTCTATGGCAGGTGAAAGTCGAGGGTGGAGGCCAAATTGAGCTGACTTTCCTGCTGCTGCTAAGAGAAGGCTAATTAATGGGGGCTGGGGATAGGGTCAAGAATAAATGTTGAAATTCTCATGTGTTGGAGGACAGGGGGAATCATGCTATAGCTAAAATAAAGCCAATATCACCGATGAGGTTGTGTAGGACTGCCTGGAGAGGTACTGTATAGAGTCTGCTCGGCCACACCATCAGCTGATTAGTAAGAAAGACGTGATTCCTGCACCTTTCCATCCGATAAAGAGCTGAAAGAGGTTGTTGGCGGTAACCAGAATTATTACTGTGATAAGGAAAACAAGTAAGATTTGAAGAATTGATTAATGTTAGGGTCTGAGTTTACATATTGTATTGAGAATTCTACAATAAATCGTAATGAATAGTGCTACTGGCATAAATATTGTGGAGAAGTAGTCTAGTTTGAAGCTTAGTGAGAGCTTGAGTCTGGATCATCATTCAATGTCGGTTTGGGATAATGACTTCTTGGTCTGTGCGTATAAACACTGTTGTCGGATGAGGCTAATAACGAAGGTGCATGCCATAGATGTTTTTACGTAATTTGGGCATGAACCTTTTCTGCGGGGGTTGACTAAGGTAATAGTAATCGGTAAGATTAAGGGGATTAGGGCTGTTACCACAGTGGAAGAATACATGTTTGTTACTTTTATTTGGAGTTGCACCAATGTTTTTGGTTTCTAAGATCAACTCTAATCTTTTAAAAGTTGAGAAAGCCATGTTGTTAGGCATGGGGGCATGAGTTAGCAGTTTTTGCATACTTTCTCGGTAGGTAAGCAATTGCAGGTGTCTATTGTTAGATCCACAATCTAATATTTTGGTTAAACTATAGCTACAGCATGCAAACCCCATAATAATTTTAGGGTTTAAGGATAATGGGAAGATAAGGCACAAGATGTATAAGTATTAATGTATTTCCTTGTGTAAAGGAAGGTTTAATACTTTCTTTTTGCTTCTTTTTTTTTTTGAGATGGAGTCTCACTCTTGCCCAGGCTGGAGTGCAGTGGCTTGATCTCAACTTACTGCAACCTCTGCCTCCCAAGTTTAAGTGATTCTCCCACCTTAGCCTCCCAGATAGCTGGGATTACAGGCATGCACCGTCGTGTCCAGCTAATTTTTTGTATTTTCAGTAGAAACGGGGTTTCACCATGTTGGTCAGGCTGGTCTCGAAGTCCCGACCTCAGGTGATCTGCCCACCTCAACCTCCCAAAGCGCTGGGATTACAGGCGTGAGCCACCTTGCCCAGGCTAATACTGTTAATATAATATGTAAGAGCTGGGTATGGTGGCTCACGCCTGTAATCCCAGCACTTTGGGAGGCCAAGGCGGGTGGATCATGAGTTTGGGAGTTCCAGACCAGCCTGGCCAATATGATGAAACCCTGTCTCTACTAAAAATATAAAAAGTAGCCAGGCGTGGTGGCATGAGCCTGTAGTCCCAGCTACTTGGGAGGCTGAGGCAGGAGAATTGCTTGAACCAGGGAGCTGGAGGTTGCAGTGAGCCGAGATCGTGCCACTGCACTCCAGCCTGGTTACAGAGTGAGATTCCATCTCAAAAAAAACAAAAACAAAAACAAAAAAAGCTGGGCGTGGTGGCTCATGCCTGTAATCCCGGCACTTTGGGAGGCCGAGGTGGGTGGATCACTTGAGATCAGGAGTTTGAGACTAGCCTGACCAACATAGTGAAACCCTATTTCTACTAAAAATACAAAATTAGCTGGGTGTGGTAGCAGGCACTTGTCATCCTAGCTCCTCGGGAGGCTGAGGCAGGAGAATCACTTGAACCTGGGAGGCAGAGGTTGCGGTGAGCCAAGATCGCGCCATTGCACTCCAGCTTGGGCAACAAGAGTGAAACTCTGTCCCCCCCCCAAAAAAAAGTAAGTTATATTATACTGTAACCACCTAGCTTTAGGAGTACTGCTGCACGTACTATAAAGCTGGCAACAGAGCTCCTACATAGGCTTTGGGGAGTCATAGGTGAAGTCTGTATAGAGGTATTTTTACTATGAAAGCTATGATACATGCTAGTCATATAAGATTATTGGATCAGAAGGCTAATAGCTCTTGGGTAGTGAGTATTATTATTAGCATATTTAGTGAACCTGAGGTATTTTGGCTATAAACAAGTGTTACAAGTAGATGAAGGGATCTTACTAGTGTGCAACATAAGGAATATAAGCTTGAAGTGGTCGGGCTGGTTGCCTCAGCGGGTGATGATAATTAGGATAGGAACTAGTGTGGCTTCAAAGAGGTTGTAAAATATAATTAGTTCTGTGGCTGTGAATGCTATGATTTTAAAAGTCTGTAGGGAAATCAATATAGAAATACAGAGCTAGGCTGGGCGCGGTGGCTCACGCCTGTAATCCCAGCACTTTGGGAGGCCGAGGCGGGTGGATCACGAGGTCAAGAGATCGAGACCATCCTGGTCAACATGGTGAAACCCCGTCTCTACTAAAAATACAAAAATTAGCTGGGCATGGTGGCACGTGCCTGTAGTCTCAGCCACTTGGGAGGCTGAGGCAGGAGAATTGCTTGAACCCAGGAGGCGGAGGTTGCGGTGAGCTGAGATCGCGCCATTGCACTCCAGCCTGGGTAACAAAAGTGAAACTCCATCTCCAAAAAAAAAAAAAAAAGAAATATAGAGCTTTTTTTGTGGGGGTGATTCATTGGACAGGTGATACTGACTTGCTAGAACTGTAAGAGGCAGTAGTCAGGATATTAAGATTAGAAGGGGTGACATCAGTGGGTCAGAAGAGAAAATGAGAAGTTGCATGAGTTATCGTTGAATTGGTTAAAAAATAGTAGCCTGATGAGTAGGCTGTGGATAACCATGTTGATTCAGATTATAGAATTTTTAGAGAATCATGTCATTGGTAATGGTATAATTGTTGGAATAATAATTTTTAGCACTGAAGCAAATTTAGATTTTGTACGTAATCTAGGCCGTATGTATTGGAGATTGAAACGAGTAAGGCAAGACCCACTGGGGCTTTGCAGGCAGCAAATGCTAGGAGGATGATGGGTATTATGGATGCTGGAGTGAAATAAATGTATGTTTAAAGCTATAAGAGTATTTATGATAACTATTGATAGTATTTTTTTTTTTTGAGACTAATTCTCACTCTTGTTGCCCAGGCTGGAGTGCAATGGCGCGATCTCAGCTCACTGCAACCTCCACTTTCCGGGTTCAAGAGATTCTTCTGCCTCAACCTCCTGAGTAGCTGGAATTACAGGCATTCACCATCACACCTAGCCAATATTTGTATTTTTAGTAGAGACGGGGTTTTTCCATGTTGGTCAGGTTGGTCTCAAACTCTGGATCTCAGGGGATCCACCCACCTCGGCCTCCCAAAGTGCTGGGATTACAGGCGTGAGCCACGGTGCCCGGCCAGCTGTTGACAGTATTATGCCTTCTAGGCATAATAGGGATGACATTAGGTGGAATCGATAGACTAATATCCCTAGCAGTGTATGGTATATGCTAATATAATATTGATATAAATAGAGGGCATTTGGTAAACATGGTCTACCATGATCTAGTGAGTGATCTCGAACTCCTGACCTCAAGTGATCTGCCTGCCTTGGCCTCCCAAAGTGTTGGGATTACAGGTATGAGCCACTGCACCTGGCCCTGCATTTTCTCTTTAAATGGGGTGTGGAGGAGATAAGAGCCTTTTGGTTTTCTTTGTCTTTTTGTTCTTGAGACGGTGTTTTGCTCTTGTTGCACAGACTGGAGTGTAATGGCGCGATCTCAGCTCACTGCAACCTCTGCCTCCCAGGTTCAAGCGATTCTCCTGTCTTAGCCTCCTGAGTAGCTGGGATCACAGGCATGCTTCACTACACCCGGCTAGTTTTGTATTTTTAGTAGAGACGGGGTTTCTCCATGTTGGTCAGGCTGGTCACTTATGACCAACATGCCTTATGTCTTAGTCTGGCTTAGTGAAACAGTAAGGCAAAGGAAGCAATCAGATACGCATCTGTCTCACGTGAGCAGAGGATGACTTTGAGTTCTGCCTGTCCTTTGTCCTCAAGGAATTTCCTTGTGGGCAAATTGTGAGAGGGAGGGTATGTAGCTATCTTATTTGGGAATAGCACGGGAGGCAGCTTTGCCAGAGGCAGTTCCCAGCTTGACTTTTCCTTCTGGCTTACTAATTTTGGGGAGATTTCTTTTCCTTTCAAAGCCAGAAGCCCCCCGGCCCTCAGAGGCCTGATGGCATCATGGGGAAGACAGATCTTCGAGTCATTACTTACACAAATGTAAAACTGCAACTGTGACAAGGGCTTCAGAGAAGAGCCTCACAGTGAGTAAGAACCTAGAGATAGATTTGACCTCCTCAGAGAGGTCAGAGAAGGCTTGAGTCTTCAGTGATGCTTGAGTCAAGATCTACCAAATAAGTCCAGAGGCGGGGAGAGAGCGCCAGGCAGAGGAAGCTGCGGGTGCAAAGGCCGTGTGGCAGCAGGGAGCATGGCTAGTGAGGTTGGCTTGAATCATGGCCAGCATGGATGGAGCACCACGTGTTGAGGGGGAGTGAGGTGTGAATATACAACCTAGTGTGTTCAAGGTATCTATTTTTAGATTTGGTGTGAATACACACCAATTGTGGGTGGAGCTGCAGCTCATTCTCATTGCAGTCTAGGATTCCATCGTGTGAAGATATCCTAAGTTGCTTATCCAAAACAATACTATCAATAGTTATCATTACTTACTTACTGGAGAGAAAGTGGGAGTCAGGGCAGGCAGGGCCTTAGAGGCATCTCTGAAGTAAGTGGCTACAATACCAGCATGCGGTTAATGATCATACGTGGATTTGAACATTTTACAAGTTAGGAAATTGTGGATAGCTCAAACCGGATCAAGTTGTGAGGGTTTTCCTACAAACCAGATGGAATGCAGGATGGTACTAGTGTGTCACTGGTTTGTCCACACATTTCTAAAAGCATGAAAAGCATCCTCCACCTCTGCTGCTCTGGGCCTACATCCTGGAGACGGCAGAGCAGGGTGCCACTCAGGAGATGTGGCTGGAAGCTGGGAGGTAGAGGGCATCCTCTGATCTGTCATGAAAACAGCCCATGGCAGGGTACGGTGGCTCCCACCTGTAATCCCAGTGCTTTGGGAGGCAGAGGTTGGAGGATTGCTTGAGCCCAGAAGTTTGAGACTAGACAGGATGAGACCCTGTCTCTACAAAAAAAATTTTTTTAAATAAAAATAAAAATAATTAGCCTGGAATGGTGGCATGCACCTGTAGTCTCAGCTACTCAGGAGGCTAAGGCTGGAGGATCGCTTGAGACCAGGAGCTCGAGGCTGCAGTGAGAGCACTCTGGCCTGCATAACAGAGCAAGGTCCCATCTCAAGAAAAAACCGAAAAACAAAAAAAAAAAAGCCTGCCCATGATCTGGTGTCTTATCCCCGGAAGAGCTGAGGAGATGTAAGTGTGAATAATTCTGTCTAACGCATTGCCATCATCCATGCTCTTCTCAGTGTTACAGGACAGGGGTCCCGATCCAGACCCCAAGAGAGGGTTCTTGGATCTCATGCAAGAGAGAATTCAGGGCTAGTCCACAGCGCAAAGCGTAAGCAAGTTAATTAAGAAAGTAAAGGAATAAAAGAATGGCTCCTCCACAGACAGAGCAGCCCCGAGGGCTGCTGGCTGCCCATTTTTGTGGTTATTTCTTGGTGATACGCTAAACAAGGGGTGGATTATTCATGTCTCCCCTTTTCAGACCTTATAGGGTAACTTCCTGATGTTGCCATGGCATTTGTAAACTGTCATGGAGCCGATGGGAGTGTAGCAGTGAGGACGACCAGAGGTACTCTCGTGGCCATCTTGGTTTTGGTAGGATTTAGCCACCTTCTTTACTGCAACTTGTTTTATCAGCAAGGTCTTTATGATCTGTATTTTGTGCTGACCTCCTATCTCATCCTGTAACTTAGAATGCCATCAACATCTGGGAATACAGCCCAGTAGGTTTCAGCCTCATTTTACCCAGCCCCTATTCAAGGTGGAGTTGCTTTGGTCCACAGGCCTCTGACATCAGATCAAATGTTACTTGTTATCATCACTCTTACTATTTTCATCTCAAATCTGAAGAGTCACCAGAACAAACTTCCTTCTGCCCTTTGGTTTGTTCCCTCCCCTGGCTCCCAGCAGCAGGGGGCTGCTGACAATTCAGGTTTGTGGTTGAATTCCATGGGGACTGGAGCTCAGGATCAGAGGCAAGCCCTTTTGATTCACGTCAGGGAGTCCCAGCGTGAAGCTGCTCTGTGATCACCCTGGAACTCAACATGTCAGAGCTGCCACAGGGTGACAGCAGAGGCTACTTGGTAGCCGAGAACAAGGCAGACACCCTGAGAGAGGCTCAGAAACAATCCAAGGTTCAGAAGCACGGCCAGAGCCCCAGAAATGTGAGCCGAGTGGAAGGAGCAGGGCGTGGCCCCAGTGCGTTAATACTGGAACGTATTAATACAGAAGCAAGGTATTCCGGCCCCAGTGTATTAATACCTATGGGCGGGGCGACCTGGGTGGCTGAGCTTGTATTCAGAGGTGTCATAGAAGAGCCCCCTGAGGCCTGTGCTGCAGCTCCCTCCCCCACAATGGTGTCTGATGACAGGGTTTTGCAGTGGGCCATCTCCTCCCTCCATTCCTGATGGTCAGAAAAGGCAGGAGAGCCTGAGAGGACATCATCTCTGTCATCAAGTGGGAACTCCCAATGGGATTCCTCATTGTTTTCTCAAAAGATACAAATTCCACAGCATTTGCATATCCTGTTCACAGGGACCCATTTGCATGGTGCTGACCGCCTATTCTCCATCCAGATAGCTGAGGTTCGTATTCCGTATTTCAAAATGATGTCAAGTATGCTCTTCGAATGCCCCACTAATGATGTTAGTTGTCATTAATGTACTGTTAATCATATCTAAAGAGGAATCAAAAGTTGAGCAAAGTGCCAAAAAAGAAAAAAAAAAAAAAAAACCAGCAGGATTCACAAAACCCAACTTTTTATTGAAGTATAGCACATACACAGAAAAGTGCCCCAATCCGGAGTATACAGCTCCAAGAATGTTCCCAAACGGAACGCACCCAGGGAACTGGCAACCGGGTCAAGAAACAGAACATCCCAGAAGCACCCTTCAGGCCCCCTCCTGGTTACTGTCCTCTTAGGATACTGATCTCTGCTTGCAACGGCACGGATGAGTTTTGCTGGGTTTTGTACTTTATGTAAATGGAATCCTATGGTGCATTTTTGCCTTCTCTTGTACCACACCAGGGTGGTGAATACACACCAAATTGTGGTGAGGCTGCAGCTCATTCTTATTGCAGTCTAGGATTCCATCGTGTGAAGATAAATCCTAAGTTGCTTATCCAGCCAACACGGGCATTTGGGTGCTTTCCCATTTTGGGTTATTATGAAGAGTGCTTCTGTGAACATTTAGAGCGTTTTTCTGGATGAATACGTGTACATATTTCTGTTGGGTATACACCTAGGAGTGGAATTGTTAGGTCATATATATTTACATCCAACTCAGCCTATTTCATAAAAGAATAAGGAATGTAGTGGATGGAGCTTGCTGGCTCAAGGAATTGACAGAAAACTAGAAGGGAGATTTGTAGGAAGATAGGTGGAGGCAGAGACAGCTCAGCGAGTCCAAGGAGTGGAGGCATTCCCAGGACCCTGCCATCCTTGGATGTTGCTACCAGCGGACACCATCTCTGCAGCCTACCAGCCCTAGACTCCTGCCTTACTGGATGACTACCAACCTCAGACCACGGTGGTTTTCTTGAAATGAGTCTCAGCATCCCTTCATTTGTGTGTCACATTCTCCAGGCTCACAGCCCCAAGCAGCGGTCCAGGTAGCCCACCCCAGGTCACTGACCACTTCCCCACTGGTATGGGGCTGGAAGCGGGGTGCACCTGAGAGACAGGGAATACCTCCCTTCTTCAGCTTCCACGGTGGGTACTGCACACCACTCAGTTTACATCTAAGGCATGATATCCCTGCTCTAGGAAGTCAAGCTGAAAAGACAGAAATGACAAGTGTCTGCACAGCTGCACTCCACAACGCAAGCAGGCTTTATTCCATTCATCTTCCACTGACTCTCAGAGCGGGGGAGGTCAGTCACATGTCTGTGGCTCTCACAGCTCATGTGCAGAAACCTGCATCTAAGAAGAGGGAGCTAGGCCGGGCATGGTGGCTCACGCCTGTAATCCCAGCACTTTGGGAGGCAGAGGTGGGCAGATCACTTGAGGTCAGGGGCTCAAGACCAGCATGGCCAGCATGGCGAAACTCCATCTCTACTAAAAATACAAAAATTAGCTTGGCATAGTGGTGGGCGCCTGTAATCCCAGCTCCTCGGGAGGCTGAGGCAGGAGAGATCGCTTGAATCTGGGAGGTTGCAGTGAGCCCAGATCGTGCCACTGCACTCCAGCCTGGGCGACAGAGCAAGACTCCGTCTCAGAAACAAAAACAAAAAAAGAAGAGGGAGCTGGGTTCAGGATCACTCTAGGAAGGGTGACCCACCCCCAAATGTCATAGGTTTGGAAGAAAGAGGTGCTGTAAAAGGGCAGAAAAGCATCTCATAGGGGAAGGTAAGGAAGAGAGGAGGAAAAGGAAAAGGGAGGCTGAATCTGGAGGGACGGGACATGTAAAAACGGTGGGGAGAAGGTTTGGCGGAAGAGGAAAGTGGCGTTTTTCTTGACCTGATTTTGGCACGCTCTGTGCTGCCCCGCTTTCTGGGCCTCTCTGATGTGCTTTTACGACTTGGGCTTTGCTTCATCGGGTTAATGATGTTGACGTGAACCACGGAATAAAGAGATCCTGCTCATAAACTGCACTATCAAAGGATCTGAGGTCTCAGCATCACACCCATCGTACGATTCTGCTCTAGTTTGAGCACACGGCATCTTAACAACACTGGTATTATCAGTGAGCTGAAAATGAAACTAAAAATGGGTTTCAACAAAAGAAGCAAGGAATAAAAATGTCCTAAATCCATTTACGAGGGCAGCAAGTCATTAATTGATCTGGAAATTATATTTGCCTCTTTGCAGGCAATTTTATATTATTTATCCAACGAAACCATGCTCTCTTTGAAGTCATACATTCTTCCCCATATTATCCCATGGCGTTTAGTACATTTATTTGTTTTAAATGATAATCAGAGCTTTCATCTATGTAGCATCTCTCTGTTTCCTCCCAGACAGAAAGGCAGGATAATTACCATTATCTCCAATTTGCAGGTTGGAACATTTCAGGCACACAATGGCCTGCCCTATATCACACAGCAAGTCTCTGTCAGAACTAGGGAGAGAGGCAGTTTCCAAATAAACAGAATAGAACAAACTTAGACAAAGAGCTCTCTGCTCCCACGGTGTATTCTCTTCTTTCATCAGCGGTCCTAAGCGTTTGGTTTAGGTAGGGCCTTCAGGTTGATCTCAGACAATCCAAGAGCTAATTCATTGATGTCTAGCCTTTCCCTGGGGCATCCACGAATCGCCTTCCTTAAACTGCCAGAATATGGCTTCCTTCTGGTGAACGTGGGAAGTGAAGTGTGCCATGGGTTGCTGCAACGAAGATGTGGACCGGGCTTGGTGCAACAAAGGCGTTTGCTTCACGGTGTGCAGTTAAGATTGTTTGTGGGTCTCCCTACCTGCAAACAGGTAGACCTGGAAGGTAGCACAGTTCATGGGGCTAAGGGAACTCTGGGGCCAGACTGCCTGCCCTCAAATCCCAGTTTTCCTGCTTACAATCTGTAACCTTGGGCAAACTACATAAATGCTTCGTGCCTCAGTTTCCCCTCACTCTAAACGAGGCCTATGGCCGGGTGCGGTGGCTCACGCCTGGAATCCCAACACTTTGGGAGGCCGAGGTGGGCAGATCACTTGAGGCCAGGAGTTCGAGACTAACCTGGCCAACATGGAGAAACCCCATCTCTACTAAAAATATAAAAATGAGCCAGGCATGTTGGCACATGCTTGTCATCCCAGCTACTAGGGAGGCTGAGACATGGGAATCACTTGAACCTGGGAGGTGGAGGTTGCTGTGAGTTGAGATTGTGCCTGGGCGACACAGCAAGACTCTGTCTCAAAAAGATGAATAAGTAAAATAAATAGACATACACTTATGGTGTTTATTGTTGGAAGATTAAGTACCTTAATGCACAGCAATGCTCAGATGACTGGGGAGCACACAGGGGGCTGCTGTCACCATGACTCGCTCCTGCAGGGGAGGGGCTGCCCTAGTAAAATCCCAACAGGCCCAGTGCTGTGTCCAGAAGCGGTCCTTATATTAATGCAGCCCATGCTGGAACTACTGAGTAGGAGCCGAAAGAGGAGGGAGAAGGGAGAGGTGGCATTTGGAGAGGGGAGACTGCGCACACAGGTCTGCTCCAGCACGTCAGCGGCATGGTGCACTTTCACAGTCAAGTTGGCTTCACTGTCTGCCCACCGTCCACCTTTATAGAAGGACCACTCCACACCCGATGGGAAACAAGGGACATCCACTGGGCTCTGGGCACCATGGCCCTGGGAGGACATGCTAAGAAAACCATTCCAGGCTGGGCATAGTGGCTTACAGCTGTGATCCCAGCTATGTGGGAGGCTGAGGAAGGAGAATCGCTTGAACCCGGGAGGCAGAGGTTGCAGTGAGCCGAGATTGCGCCATTGCACTCCAGCCTGGGCAACAAGAGTCAAATTCTGTCTAAAAAAAAGAAAGAAAAAAAGAAAACCATTCCAATCCTGTGAGTTGTTGTCTTTTTACTAGGATGAAGGAAAACAGGGAATTGAGAACTTCCGCAGCTGCTTTCTCCAGGAAAGGAGATAAAAACTTCATATATATCAGTTGGTCGAAATGCTCTAATTTGATACTGAATATTGTAAATAAGGGATATTTAGGCATAGTTTTTTTTTTTAAAATAAGTTATCCACTGAAATGTATTAATGTGATATAAACTTGGGAATTAATGTTTAAAAATTTTAAACTCTTAAGTTCAGACTTATTTTTACATGGCACATTTCTTATTTGGCTATAAAAGTGTTAATTTTCTTTCCCAAGAATGAAAATAACATGAAAATGAAAAAAAAAATGAAATTGAATGCCACGAAGAAAACAGATGAAAACACAAGACAAGCCCCAGCCACCCTCGGCTGGGCAGGGATGGGTGTGGGTCTCGCTCCCTAAGCTTAGAGCATGCATGGTCTCTACAGGCGACTTTGAAGGTCAGAAAAGGAGGCATTTTCATCACCAACAGGGTTAGAGAATGGTACAAAAGAACTTCTTCTCGCGAAAGGGGTTTTCTGATGCAGGCACTGGGATGATGAGAGGGTCTTCTCGCACGTGAGCTTCACAGTATGCCAGGAGGTCCGCAGCTGCCTGGGAGACCTGTGAGGACACAGAGCATAGGCGCTGGGTTAAAGGCCCCTTCACAGAGTGGGTCCAGGGAAGAGGCGTCCTCATAGAGAGGGGACAAGCACTGGGATAGGCTGTATTGTGTGCATAGCCTACGACAAGGTCATGCCCAGGCTGGAGGGAGGGTTTGTGCAAACCCAGGAGACTGGTTCGAAGGGTACCTCCAAGCAAGGGAGGCTGCCCTTGTATGGCAGGTCAGCATGAAGACAGGACTGAGGGCCAGCAGGAAGGCCCAGACAGCCTTGCTGTACTCTCCAGTAGTGAGGAGGGGATGCTCAGCACAGCAGTCTCACGATGACTTTGCTAAGCCATTTCTGGAACAATAAAGCAGAAGGCAGCCCCTGGCCAAGCCAGTGTGATCATATTTATTATTATTTGTGGGAAATAAAAAAGTTCCTCTTTAAAGTTGCCTTTCTTGTTAAAGAATAAATCATAAGTGTGCTAATAACTCTTTGTTAAGCCCTATCCTATGTAGCTGTTAGACATGCCAGGCTTATGGGCACATAGTATATTCTACGTCCTTGTATTTTAACCAAGATATCTGTGCTGGACATGCTCACAGGCTTATCCCAGCTCTCCATTGCTTTTATCTGTTTAGAAAAGTTTTAAGTTGTTAGCCAACTGGGTTTTAGTTTAGATTGTGAGGTCTGGTTCCAGCCAACGGAGATCAGACACAGCAGTAAGGACAACCCCAAATGCGTAAGGATTAAATATATCTGCTTTCCTTTGTTCACTGTACTCTCGTGGCAAGATGGCTAGTGAGGGTACCCTTCCTGCAGTCCAGGAAGTAAAACTTGCGTTGCTGAAAGATCCTTTGTCTCAGCATCTATTTCCAACATTATTATCAGTTGTTTTATTGCAACCCACTCTTGCGACCCACACAGAGAGACTCTTCATCCTCTTCAACAGAACTCATATTTAGCTATGTTTTAGAAGCACACGTTTTTTTTTTTTTTTTTTTTTTTTTTTTTTTTTTTTTTTTTTTTTTTTTTTTTTTTTTTTTTTTTTTTTTTTTTTTTTTTTTTTTTTTTTTTTTTTATTTCTTGAGGCAGAGTCTTGCTCTGTTGCCCAGGCTACAGTGGAGTGGCACGATCTCTGCTCACTGCAATCTCCATCTTCTGGGTTCAAGTGATTCTCCTGCTTCAGCCTCCCTTGTAGCTGGGATTATAGGTACCCACCATGCCCAGCTAAGTTTTATATTTTTAGTGGAGATGGGGTTTCACCATGTGGGCCAGGCTGGTCTCAAACTCCCGACCTCAGTTGATCCGCCTGCCTCAGCCTCCCAAAGTGTTGGGATTACAGGCGTGAGCCACTGTGCCCAGCCAGCACACAAGTTTTAACTTGGGGTGGCCACTCCCCTGCTGAGAGAGGTGCTCCTGACCAGAGAGTTCTTTCCCCTCCATTTATTTCCAGGCTTTTTTTTTTTTCCTTTCTTTTTTTTAAATTCAGAGTCTTGCTCTGTTGCTAGGTGCCAGGCTAGAGTGCAGTGGCATGATCTTGGCTCACTGCAGCCTCCGCCTCCCAGGTTCAAGCAATTCTCTTGCCTCAGCCTCCGAAGCAGCTGGGACTACAGGCATGCACCACCACGCCCAGCTAATTTTTGTTATTTTAGTAGATCTGAAGCCTGCTAGCACATTGCAGTTGTGCATCAAACTGTCCCCAAGCTCAAGCTCAGAGGAAGAGAGGGGTAAGAGAGGGCGGGGTGTGGACAAGCATTCGCTAAGAGGGAGAGGAAGTTCCCAGCTTATTTTGTTCATGGTCTGGGTCATGTGCTTGGCAAATACACGGCCTGTGCATTAACTCATCCTGCCAATTAGGCTGTTCTGCCTGCGAGTGTTTATTAGAGGATTGCAGGCAGGGGTAAGTACATAGCAGTCAAATGAAATCCTTCTAGTATATTCAATGTCTAAATCTTCCCCAGAATGATAAAAGAAGTTCCACAGATGATGAAAAAAATGTTTAGAAGCCTCTAGCTACACAGGCCATACACATTCCCTTCTGAGTTTTAAAAATGGGCTCATCTTTCAACATTTTACAACATTTTCTGATTTTCAGCCCAGACTTTAGCAATGACTACAAATAATTCTAGCAGAGATATACAATGAATCAACTAAACACATCACTCACATAAACCAACTTGAAGGTGAGCAGATGAGTCACTCTAGATACTGACAAAACCTACATTTGTTAGGAACATGGCATGCAGGAATGAATTCCTGTGAACATCAGCCTTCTGGTTCTACCCCTGCCCCTAAGCTAGCTGTGTGACCTTGGGTAAGTAGCTCAACCTTTCTGAGCTTCACATCTCTCATTTGTAAAATTCAGGAGCGTTAGAGAGCTCTAAGGTGTCATTTGCTCTAAAAAGTATACAATTCTACCTTTAACAGCATCATGGTCGGTATTTAAGATCCTAAAAGTGTGTATGTTGAGTTGAATGGGAGTGTTTGAAGTTTGCAGTGGTTTATAGAATGCCCATATAGGAATTTGGGTGAGGCCTAGGGCAAAACTGAGCCTGTGGGGGGGCTGTGAAGCCATCATGAGGAGCCAGAGCACAAGGTTAGGGAAACAGACTCTGAGGCCCAGAGGGCTGCGATGGACACACAAGCGCATGGAATCACATGGTGAGTGCTGCACCTCAGGGCCATTGGGCCCAGGAGATTGAGCCCTCCCCGTTGCTGCCACCTTCTAAGGAAAGCTGAGCCCCTTCTCCAACTGCTGGAGTCATGACCTCCTTAGTTTCCACTCCTGGCTTCTCATCATGCCCAGAGATGCAGAAACTGCTAGAGTCTGGGGTCTTCCTCATGGACACCATGTTAGGATAGCCACTAAATTCATCCAGTGGCCCTCTTTGGCAACCCCTGGGCAGTGGTCTTCACTGCTGCTCGGGCAACGCACGCAAGGGCTGCAATACTGGAACAACCACCTTCCTCCTCTAGGAGCCACTGTCCTCTTGAGTTTGGTAGGACTGGGCCCCTGATTCCAGTGAGCCCTTCCAGGAGCTCCATTTAAGAATGGTTTGCCCAGGTGCAGTGGCTCATGCCTGTAATCCCAGCATTTGGGGAGGCCAAGGCGGGTGGATAGCCTGAGGTCAGGAGTTCGAGATCAGCCTGGCCAACATGATGAAACACCATCTTTACTAAAAATACAAAAAATTAGCCAGGCGTGGTGGCACATGCCTGTAATCCTAGCCACTTAGGAGGCTGAAGCAGGAGAATAACTGGAACCCGGGAGTTCAAGCAGTGAGCTGAGATTGTGCCATTGCACTCCAGCCTGGGCAACAAGAGTGAAACTGCATCTCAAAAAAAAAAAAAGAATGTCTCGTCTGACTATCATGCCTTTCCAGTTTTCTAGTTTTCACTTTTCCCAGCTACTTCATTTTTTTTGGACATGCTCCATTTTCACCTGCATTCTCTATAAGCCTCGTTATCTCATTCAGGAAGGAAGTATTCACTATCTACCCTTTAGCTAATTCAGAGGATGCAAGGGAAAGAACAAGGCAAGAGTTTTGCTTTCTAGAAGACCTCATTGTGATCTCAAACATGATGAAGTCATTATAATAATCCATGTGTGCTGAAATGTCACAAAAGCACACTTGCACGCCACTGTGGATCCATGATTAAGAGGCAAGGAGACAGGGGCGTCTGACAACCTGTCCAGTCCAACACAGTCGTGGACACCTTGGTGAATCTGCCCTCTTTCTCCAGATCGCTGGACTTCTGGGCCCAGAAACACGATTTCCTGGCACATTCAGAATAGGTCATCTCTTGTGGCCGACCCATATTAAACAAGGCAGCTGGATAAAACAGTAATACAAATAGTAGCTAACATTTACATTTACTGAGTGCTTCTCAGGTGCCAGCACTGTGCTAAATGCATCAGATGTACTATTTCACTTAATTCTTCTATAAGTACGATTCTAGCCTGGGCAACAAAGCAAGACTGTACCACAAAATGAAAAATTAGCCAGGCATACTGGTGCACACCTGCAGTCCCAGTTACTCAGGATGCTGAGGCAGGGACATGGCCTTGAGTCTGGGAGTTCAAGACTACAGTGAGCTGTGATTGCACCACTGTACTCCAGCCTGGGTGGCAGAGCAAGACCCTGTCTCTCTGAAAATAAAGTACAATTCCTATTTATTTATAATTCACAAATAAAAATGGAATATATTTATGGTGTACAACGTGATGTTTTGGTACATGTACACATTATAGAACGGCTAAATCAAGCTGACACATCCATCACCTCACATACTTTTTTTTATGGTAAAAACATATAAAATTTACTCTTTTAGCAATTTTCTTTTTTTGAAAATGGGGTCTCACTCTGTCTTCAGGCTGGAGTGCAGTGGGGCGATCTCAGCTCACTGCAACATCTGCCTCTTGGGTTCAAGCAGTTTTCCTCCCTCAACCTCCTGAGTAGCTGGGATCACAGGCTCTTGACACCATGCCTGGCTAATTTTTAAACTTTTGGGAGAGACGGGGTTTTGCCATGTTGGCCAGGCTGGTTTTGAACTCCTGACCTCAGGTGATCCACCCATCTTGGCCTCCCAAAGTGCTGGGATTACAGGTATGAGCCACTGTGTCTGGCAAGCAATTTTCAAGTATACATGATAAGCCCTATTCTTAAAGCCACTTTACAGATGAGGAAACTGAGGCACAAAGGTTAAGAAGGTCACCCATCTATTAAGAGAAGAAGCGGCCGGGCGCAGTGGCTCATGCCTGTAATCCCAGCACTTTGGGAGGCCGAGGCGGGTGGATCACGAGGTCAAGAGATCGAGACCATCCTGGTCAACATGGTGAAACCCCGTCTCTACTAAAAAAAATACAAAAATTAGCTGGGCATGGTGGCATGTGCCTGTAGTCCCA
>PVKV010033672.1:0-18473 GCA_004027835.1 Alouatta palliata
AAAAAAAAAAAAAAAAAAAAAAGAGAAACATTTCGCTCTAAAACCGAAACGGAGCTATGTAACTGAATGCTTGTCAATGTGTGCATTCAACTTACAGTGGTGAAGCTGGGTTTCGTTCAGCGATTTAGAAATCCATTTCTTCCAGCAACAGCGTTTAATCTTCCCAGAATGAATGGGAGCATATGCTGTAAAGAGTAACATCTCGCTGTAAATCCAAAACGGAGCTATGTAACTGAATGCTTGTCAATGTGTGCATTCAACCTACAGAGTTGAAGCTGTGTTTCCTTCAGCGACTTAGAAACACATTTCTTCTAACAACTGCGTTTTGGCTTCCCAAAGTAAATGGGAGCATATGGTGTTAAGAGAAACATCTCGCTTTAAAACCAAAACGGGGCTATCTAACTGAATGCTTGTCAAGGTGTGCATTCAGCTTACAGAGTGAAGCCGTGTTTCTTTCAGCAAGTTAGAAACACATTTCTTCCAGGAAGTGCATTCGTGCTTCCCAGACTGAATTGCAGCATATAATGTAAAGAGAAACACCTCACCCTAAAACCAAAACGGAGCTTTCTAACTGAATGCTTGTCAAGGTGTGCATTCAACTTACAGAGTTGAAGCTGTGTTTCTTTCAGCGAGTTAAAACACATTTCTTTCAGAAACTGCGTTTGGGCTTCCCAGAGTGATTGGGAGCATATGCTGTTAAGAGAACCATCTCACTCTATAACCAAAGCGGACAATTTTTTATGAATGCTTGTCAATGTGTCCATTCAACTTACAGAGTTGAAGCTGTGTTTCATTCAGCATGTTAGAAACGCATTTCTTCCAGGAACTGCGTTTGGGCTTCCCAGAGTGAATGATAGCATATGCTGTAAAGAGAAACATCTCGCTCTGATACCAAAACGGAGCTATCTAACTGAATGCTTGTCAGTGTGTGCATTCAACTTACAGAGTTTAAGCTGTGTTTCGTTCAGTGAGTTAGAAACACATTTCTTCTGGGAACTGAGTTTGGGCTTCCCAGAGTTAATGGGAGCATATGCTGTAAAGAGAAACATCTCTCTCTAAATCCAAAACCGAGCTATCTAACTGAATGCTTGTCAATGTGTCCATTCAACTTAAAGAGATGAAGCTGTTTTTCTTTCAGCGAGTTAAAAACGCATTTCTTCTAGGAACTGCGTTTGGGCTTCCCAGATTGAATGGGAGCATACTATGTAAAGAGAAACATCTCGCTCTAAAAGCAAAACGGAGCTATCTAACTGAATGCTTGTCAATGTGTGCATTCAACTTAAAGAGTTGAAGTTGTGTTTCCTTCAGCGAATTCGAAACACATTTCTTCTAGGAACTGCGTATTAGCTTCCCAGAGTGAATGGGAGCATATGCTGTAAGGAGAAACATCTCGTTCTAAAACCAAAACGGAGGTATCTAACTGAATGCTTTTCAATGTGTGCATTTAACATACAGAGTTGAAGTTGTGTTTTGTTCAGCGAGTTAGAAACACATTACTTCTAGGAACTGCGTTTGGGATTCCCAGAGTTAATGGGAGCATATTTTGTAAAGAGAAACCTCTCGCTCTAAAACCAAAACGGAGACATCTAACTGAATGCTTTTTAATGTGTGCATTCAACTTACAGAATTGAAGCTGTGTTTCATTCAGCGAGTTAGAAACGCATTTCTTGTAGAATCTGCTTTTGGGCTTCCCAGAGTGAATGCGAGCATATATTGTAAAGAGAAATTTCTCGCTTTAAAAGCAAAACGGAGCTATGTAACTGAATGCTTGTGAATGGGTGCATTGAACTTACAGAGTTGAAGCTGTGTTTCTTTCAGCGAGTTAGAAACACATTTCTTCTAAGAACTGCGTTTTTGCTTCCCAGAGTGAATGGGAGCATACACTGTAAAGAGAAACATCTCGATCCATTACATTTCATTCCCCATTCTCTTCCACATTCTATCCCATTCCATTCCAGATTCAATTCCTCTTTCCTTTCCATTACATTAAACTTTTCATTCCCTCGTCCAATCCCAATTCCGTTTCATTCAATTCTTCATTCAATTCCCCATTCCATTACCCATTCAATTCCATTCCATTCCGCATTCCATTCCCCATGCCATTCCATTTCATTCCCAACTCCATTCTCCATTCCACTCCCTATTATATTTCATTCAATTTCCCATTCCATTCCACATTCTATCCCATTCAATTCCCCATTCCATTGCACTTTAAATTTCATTACATTCAACATTCCATTCCTCTTTCCAATCAAAATTCCATTTTCTTCCATTCCCCATTCAATTCTCCATTCCATTCCCCCATTCCATTCCATCCCATTCCCCATTCCTTTCCCCATTCAATTCCATTCCCATTTCCATTCTCCGTTTCATTCCATTACATTCTACATTAAATTAAAAGTTGCATTCGATTCCATTCCCCATTCCACACCCCATTCCTTTCCCCGATCTGTTCCATTCCATTCCTCATTCCATTTAACATTCCATTCCATTCCATTTCCCATTCCATTCCCCATTGTATTCCATTCCATTCACTATTCCATTCTCCATTTCATTCCACATTCCATTTCATTCAATACCCCATTCCATTCCACATTCTATCCCATTCCTTTCCCCATTCCATTGCCCATTCCATTCCATTACCTTCAACATTCCATTCCGCCTTCCATTCCCAATTTCATTTCATTACATTCCACATTCAATTCAACATTCCATTCCCCTTTCCATTCCATTCCATTCCCAATTCAATTCCATATACTATTCCGCATTCCATTCCATTCCATTCCCCATTCCATTAACCATTCCATTCCATTCCATTCTCTATTCCATTCCATTCCAATTCCCATTCCATTTCCCATTCTATTCACCGTTCCATTCCGTCCCATTCCCCATTCCATTCACCATTCCATTCCATTCTGATTTCCATTCTCCATTTCATTCCATTACATTCTACATTAAATTAAAAGCTGCATTCCATTCCATTCCCCATTCCACACCCCATTGCATTCCCTGATCTGATCCATGCCATTTTCCATTCCATTTCCCTTTCCCTTCCATTCCATTCCCCGTTTCATTCCCGATTGCATTCCATTCCATTCACCATTCCATTCTCCATTACATTCCCCATTCCATTTCATTCAATACCCCATTCCATTCCACAGCTCATTCCGTTCCACATTCAATCCCATTCTGTTCCCCATTCCTTTGCCCGTTCCATTCAATTACATTCACATTACATTTCCCCTGCAATTCCCAATTCCATTTCATTCCATTCCCCATTCAATTCCCCTTTCCATTAAACATTCCATTCCATTCCATTCCCCATTCCTTTTCCCTTTCCATTCATTTCAATCCCTATTCCATTCCACATTCCGTTATATTCCATTCCCAATTATATTCTCCTATCCATTACCCATTCAATTTCATTCAATTCCCCATTCCCTTCCACATTCTATCTTATTAAATTCCACATTCCATTGAACATTAAATTCCACTACATTCAACACTACATTCCCCCTTCCATTCCCAATTCCATTTCATTCCATTCCCCATTCCATTTCACAATCTATCCCATTCCATTCCCCATTCCAATCCCCATTCCATTGCCCATTTCAGTCCATTACATTCATGTTTCCATTTCTCCTTCCATTCCAATTATATTTCTTTCCATTCCCCATTCTATTCCCCATTCCATTCCAGATTCCACTCCCCATTCCATTCCCTGTTCCATTCCATTACATTCCCCATTGCATTCCCCTTTCCATTCCAATCCATTCCCCATTCCATTAAATCCCATTCATCATTCCATTCTCCATTCCATTCCCGTTTCATTTCATTCCATTCCCCATTCCATTCCACATACTATCGCATTCCATTCCCCATTCCATTGCCCATTCCATTCCATTACATTCAGCATTCCATTCTTCCTTCCATTCCCAATTCCATTTCATTACCTTCCCCATTCAATTCAACATTCCATTCCCCTTTCGATTCCATTCCATTCCAAATTCCATTGCATATACAATTACGCATTCCATTCCATTCCATTCCACTTTCAATTCCCCATTCCATTCCTTGTTCAATTTCATTCCATTCCCCATTCCATTCCCCGTTCCATTCCATTCCATTCCCCATTCCATTTACCATTTCATTCCTCTTTCTATCCCATTCCATTCATCATAACATTCCCCATTCCATTTCATTCCATTAACCATTCCATTCCCTGTTCCATTACATTCCATTCCCAATTCTATTCCACATTCTATCCAACTCCATTCCCATTCCGTTGCCCATTCCATTCCATTACATTCAACTTTCCTTTCCGAATTCCATTCCCAATTCCATTTCAATCCCTTCCCCATTCCATTCCCCTTACATTCACTACTCCATATCATTCCATTCCATTCCATTCGCCACTCCATTCCAAACACAACTCTACATTCAATTGCATTCAATTCCCCATTCCATTTCGTATTCCATTCTCTTCCATTTTCTATACCATTCTCCATTCAATTCCCCATACCATTTCATTCAAGTCCTCATTACATTCCACGTTGTATCCCATTCCATTAGCCATTTCATTGCCTGTTCCATTCCATTACATTCAAATTTCCATTTCCCCTTCCATTCCAATTATATTTCTTTCCATTCCCAATTCAATTCCCCATTCCATTCCCCATTTCATTCAACATTCCATTCCACATTTCATTCCATTCCATTCCTCATTTCATTTCCCTTTCCATTCCATTCTATTCCCCATTCCATTAAATTCCATCATAATTCCATCCTCCATTCCATTCCACACTCCATTTCATTCCATTCCAAATTTCATTCCACATACTATCGCATTCCATTCCCCATTTAATTGCCCATTCCATCCCATTACATTCAACATTCCATTCCCTCTTCCATTTCATTCCATTCCCCATTGAATTCCACATTCCATTCCCCATTCCATTCCCTATAGAATTCCGCATTGCATTCCATTCCCCGTTACACTCCCCGTTCCATTCCATATCATTCCCCAATCCGTTCCCAATTTTATCCAATTCCATTCCCCATTCCATTCCGTTCGTATCCCCATAACGTACTCCATTCCATTTCATTACATTAACCTTTCAATTCTCCATTTGATTACAGTCCATTCCCCATTCCATTCCATTAACCATTCCATTCCATATACAATTCCGCATTCCATTCCATTCCATTCCCCATTCCATTCCCCATTCCATTCCCCATTCCATACAACATGCCATTTCATTCCATTAACCGTTCCATTCCCCGTTCCATTACATTCCATTCCCCATTCTATTCTCCGTTCCATTCCATTGCATTCCCTTTCCATTCGCTGATTCATTCCATTCCATTCTCCACTAAATTATCCATTGCATTCCATTCCATTCCCCATTCCAAACCCCGTTTCATTCCCCGTTCCATTTCATTCCATTCAACAGTCCATTCCCCTTTCCTTTCCATTCCATTACCATTTCCATTTCCCATTCCATTCCATTATATTCCCAACTCCATTCTCGATTTCATTCATAATTTCAATCTCCATTTCATTCCCCAGTCCATATCATTCAATTTCCCATTCCATTCCACATTCTATCCCATTCCATTTCCTATTTAAATTCCATTCCATTCCCCATTCCATTCCACATTCCATTCTGCTTTCCATTCCATTCCATTCAAAATTCCATTCTCCATTCCATTTCATTCCATTCATCGTTCCATTCCTCATTCTATTCCATTCCATTCCCTATTGAGTTTCCCGTTCCTTTCCATTACATTCAACTTTCCATTCCCCCATCCAATCCCTATTCCATTTCATTCCATTCCTCATTCAATTCCCCATTCCATTACCCGTTCCATTCCGTTCCATTCCCCATTCCATTCCCCATTCCATTCGATTTCATTCCCAACTCCATTCTCCATTGAATTCCCTATTATATTTCATTCAATTCTCAATTCCATTCCACATTTTATGTCATTAAATTCCCAGTTCCATTGCCCATTCCATTCCATTGCATTCAACATTCCATTCCCCCTACCATTCCCAATTCCATTTCTTTCCATTCCCCATTCAATTCCCCTTTCCATTCCCCATTCCATTCCATTCCATTCCGCATTCCATTCCATATACAATTCCGCATTCCAGTCCATTCCATTCCCCATGACATTGACCATTCCATTCCATCTCATTCACCATTCCATTCCCGAATCCATTCCACTCCATTCCTCCTTCCATTCCCTGTTTCCTTCCATTCCATTCTCTGTTAAATTAACCGTTTCATTCCATTCCATTCCCCATTCCACTCCCCGTTCCATTCCATCCCATTCTCCATTCCACTACCTTTCCATTCCATTCCATTCCCCATTCCATTCCCCATTCCATTCCCCATTCCATTCCATTCCATTCAAAATTCCATTCTCCATTCCATTTCATTCCATTCACCGTTCCATTCCACTTTCTATCCAATTCCATTCCCCATTGAGTTGCCTGTTCCTTTCCATTACATTCAACTTTCTATTCCCCATCCAATCCCAATTACATTTCATTCCATTCCTCCTTCAATTCCCCATTCCATTATCCATTCCATTCCGTTCCATTCCTCATTCCATTCCCCATTCCATTCCATTTCATTCCCAACTCCATTCTCCATTAAATTCCCTATTATGTTTAATTCAATTCCCAATTCCATTCCACATTCTATCCAATTCAATTCCGCATTCCATTGCCCATCATATTCCATTGCATTCAACATTCCATTCCCCCTACCATTCCCAATTCCATTTCTTTCCATTCACCATTCAATTCCCCTTTCTATTCCCCATTCCATTCCACTCCATTCCATTCCCCATTCCACACCACGTTCCATTCTCCGATCTGTTCCATTCCATTCCTCATTCCATTTCCCATTCCATTCCATTCCATTCCCCATTCCATTTCATACAATACCCCATTCCATTCCACATTCTATCCCATTCCATTCCCCATTCCTTTGACCATTTCATTCCATTACATTCAACATTAAATTCCCCCTCCTATTCCCAATACCATTTCATTCCTTTCCCCATTCAATTCCCAATTCCATTCCACATTCCATTCCTTTCCATTCCCTATTCCTTTTCCCTTTCCATTCCATTTCATTTCCTATTCCATACCCCATTCCATTTTATTCCATTCCCAATTATATTCTCCATTCCATTACCCTTTCAATTTCATTCAATTCCCCATTCCATTCCACATTCTATCCCATTAAACTCCCAATTCCATTGCCCAATCCATTCCATTACATTCAACATTCCATTCCCTCTTCCATTCCCAATTCCATTTCATTCCATTCCCTATTCAATTCCGCATTCCATTCCCAATTCCATTCCATATACAATTCCGCATTGCATTCCATTCCATTCCCCATTCCATTCCCCGTTATACTCCCCATTGCATTCCATGTCATTCCCCAATCCATTCCCAATTTTATCCCATCCCATTCCCCATTCCATTCCGTTCATATCCCCATAACATTCTCCATTCCATTTCATTATATTAACCTTTCAATTCTGCATTCCATTACAATCCATTCCCCATTCCATTCCATTAACCATTCCATTCCATATACAATTTCACATTCCATTCCATTCCATTCCCCATTCCATTCCCCATTCCATACAGCATTCCATTTCATTCCATTAACCGTTCCATTCCCTGTTCCATTACATTCCATTCCCCATTCTATTCTCCGTTCCATTCCATTGCATTCCCTTCCATTCGCTGATTCATTCCATTCCATTCTCCAATAAATTATCCATTGCATTCCATTCCATTCCCCATTCCAAACCCCGTTTCATTCCCCATTCCATTCCATTCCATTCAACAGTCCATTCCCCTTTCCTTTCCATTCCATTACCATTTCCATTTCCCATTCCATTCCATTATATTCCCAACTCCATTCTCGATTTCATTCATAATTTCAATCTCCATTTCATTCCCCAGTCCATATCACTCAATTTCCCATTCCATTCCACATTCTATCCCATTCCATTCCCTATTTAAATTCCATTCCATTCCCCATTCCATTCCACATTCCATTCCGCTTTCCATTCCATTCCATTCAAAATTCCATTCTCCATTCCATTTCATTCCATTCACCGTTCCATTCCACATTCTCTACCATTCAATTCCCCATTCCATTGCCCATTCCATTCCATTGCATTCAACAGTCCATTCTCCCTTCCATTCCCAATTCCATTTCATTCCATTCCCAATTCAATTCTTCATTCCATTCCCCATTCCATTCCAATTCCCCATGACATTCGCCATGCCACTCCATCCCATTCCCCATTCCATTCCCCATTCCATTCCATTCCAATCCCCATTGCATTTCCCATTCCATTCCCCGTTCCATTCCATCCCATTCCCCATTCCATTCCCCATTCCATTCCATTCCAATCCCCATTGCATTTCCCATTCCATTCCCCATTCCATTCCATCCCATTCCCCATTCCATTCCCCATTCCATTCCATTCCATTCCATTCCCATTTCCATTTCATTCCATTACATTCTACATTAAATTAAAAGTTGCATTCCATTCCATTCCTCATTCCACACCCCGTTGCATTCCCCGATCTGTTCCATGCCATTTTCCATTCCATTTTCCTTTCCATTCCATTCCATTCCCCGTTCCATTCCTGATTGCATTCCATTCCATTCCCCATTCCATTCTCCATTACATTCCCCATTCCATTTCATTCAATACCCCATTCCATTTCACACCCCATTCCATTCCACATTCTATGCCATTCTATTCCCCATTCCTTTGCCCGTTCCATTCAATTACATTCATATTACATTTCCCTTGCGATTCCCAATTCCATTTCATTCCATTCCCCATTCAATTCCCCTTTCCATTAAACATTCCATTCCATTCCATTCCCCATTCCTTTTCCCTTTCCATTCAATTTCATTTCCTATTCCATTCCCCATTGCATTTTATTCCATTCCCAATTATATTCTCCAATCCATTACCCATTCAATTTCATTCAATTCCCCATTTTATTCCACATTCTATCCCATTAAATTCCCCATTCCATTGAACATTCCATTCCATTACATTCAACACTACATTCCCTCTTCCATGCCCAATTCCATTTCATTCCATTCCCCATTCCATTTCACATTCTATCCCATTCCATTCCCCATTCCATTCCATTACATTCAACATTCCCATTCTTCCTTACATTCCCAATTCCATTCCATTCCATTCCCCATTCCATTCCACATTCCATTCCCCTTTCAATTCCATTCCATTTCCAATTCCATTGCATATACAGTTACGCATTCCATTCCACTCCATTCCACATTCCATTCCCCATTCCATTCCTTGTTCCATTCCATTCCATTCCCCATTTCTTTCCCTGTTCCATTCCATCCCATTCACCATACCATTTACCATTCCATTCCTCTTTCTATTCCATTCCATTCGTCATAACATTCCCCATTCCATTTCATTCCATTAACCATTCCATTCCCCATTCCGTTACATTCCATTCCCCATTCTATTCCACATTCTATCCAATTCCATTCCCATTCCATTGCCCATTCCATTTAATTACATTCAACTTTCCTTTCCGAATTCCATTCCCAATTCCATTTCATTCCATTCCCCATTCAATTCCCCTTTCCATTAAACATTCCATTCCATTCCATTCCCCATTCCTTTTCCCTTTCCATTCAATTTCATTCCCTATTCCATTCCCCATTGCATTTTATTCCATTCCTAATTATATTCTCCAATCCATTACCCATTCAATTTCATTCAATTCCCCATTTTATTCCATATTCTATCCCATTAAATTCCCCATTCCATTGAACATTCCATTCCATTACATTCAGCACTACATTCCCTCTTCCATGCCCAATTCCATTTCATTCCATTCCCCATTCCATTTCACATTCTATCCCATTCCATTCCCCATTACATTCCGTTACATTCAACATTCCCATTCTTCCTTACATTCCCAATTCCATTCCATTCCATTCCCCATTCCATTCCACATTCCATTCCCCTTTCAATTCCATTCCATTTCCAATTCAATTGCATATACAGTTACGCATTCCATTCCACTCCATTCCACATTCCATTCCCCATTCCATTCCTTGTTCCATTCCATTCCATTCCCCATTTCTTTCCCCGTTCCATTCCATCCCATTCACCATACCATTTACCATTCCATTCCTCTTTCTATTCCATTCCATTCGTCATAACATTCCCCATTCCATTTCATTCTATTAACCATTCCATTCCCCATTCCGTTACATTCCATTCCCCATTCTATTCCACATTCTATCCAATTCCATTCCCATTCCATTGCCCATTCCATTTAATTACATTCAACTTTCCTTTCCGAATTCCATTCCCAATTCCATTTCATTCCTTTCCCCCTTCCCTTCCCCTTCCTTTCCCCACTCCATACCATTCCATTCCATTCCATTCCATTCCCCACTCCATTCCAAACACAACTCTACATTCAATTGCATTCAAATCCCCATTCCATTTCGTATTCCATTCTCTTACATTCCCAATACCATTCTCCATTCCATTCCGCATTCCATTTCATTCAATTCCTCTTTACATTCCACATTCTATCTGATTCCGTTAGCCATTTCATTGCCCATTCCATTCCATTACATTCAAATTTCCATTTCCCCTTTGATTCCAATTATATTTCTTTCCATTCCCCATTCAATTCCCCTTTCCATTCCCCATTTCATTCAACATTCCATTCCACATTTCATTCCATTTCATTCCACTTTTCATTCTTCTTTCCATTCCATTCCATTCTCCATTCCATTAAATTCCATTCGTCATTCCATTCTCCATTCCATTCCACATTCCATTTCATTCCATTCCCCATTCCATTCCACATAATATCGCATTCCATTCCCCATTCCATTGCTCATTCCATTCCATTCCATTGCCCATTCCATTCCCCATTTCATTTCATTCCATTCCACTCAAAATTCCATTCTCCTTTCCATTCC
This sequence comes from Alouatta palliata, assembly GCA_004027835.1. Lineage (NCBI taxonomy): Eukaryota > Metazoa > Chordata > Mammalia > Primates > Atelidae > Alouatta > Alouatta palliata. Next base: position 11,046 of record PVKV010033672.1, read on the forward strand.
CCATTAAATTTCATTCGATTCACCGTTCCAATCCACATTCCCCATTCAATTGCCCATTCCTTTCCATTACATTCAACTTTCCATTCCCTCGTCCAATCCCAATTGCATTTCATTCCATTCCTCATTCAATTCCCCATTCCGTTACCCATTCCATTCCATTCCCCATTCCATTCCCCATTCCATTCCATTTCATTCCCAACTCCATTCTCCATTCTTCATTCAATTTCCCATTCCATTCCACATTCTATCCCATTCAATTCCCCATTCCATTGCACATTCCATTCCATTGCATTCAACATTCCATTCCCCTTTCCATTCAAAATTCCATTTCATTCCATTCCCCATTCAATTCTCCATTCCATTCAACATTCCTTTCCATTCCATTCCCCATTCCATTCCCCGTTCCATTCCATCCCATTCCCTATTCCATTCCCCATTCCATTCCATTCCATTCTCATTTCCATTTCCCATTTCATTCCATTACATTCTACATTAAATTAAACGTTGCATTCCTTTCCATTCCCCATTCCACACCCCGTTCCGTTCCCCGATCTGTTCCATTCCATTCCTCATTTCATTTCCCATTCCATTCCCCATTGCATTCCATTTCATTCACTATTCCTTTCTCCATTACGTTCCCCATTCCGTTTCATTCAACACCCCATTCCATTAAACATTCTATCCCATTCCATTCCCAATTCCTTTGACCATTTCATTCCATTACATTCAACATTACATTCCCCCTCCTATTCCCAATACCATTTCATTCCTTTCCCCATTCAATTCCCCATTCCATTCCACATTCCATTCCTTTCCATTCCCTATTCCTTTTCCCTTTCCATTCCATTTCATTTCCTATTCCATTCCCCATTCCATTTTATTCCATTCCCAATTATATTCTCCATTCCATTACCCATTCAATTTCATTCAATTCCCCATTCCATTCCACATTCCATTCCATATACAATTCCTCATTGCATTCCATTCCATTCCCCATTCCATTCCCCTTTACACTCCCCGTTGCATTCCAGGTCATTCCCCAATCCATTCCCAATTTTATCCCATTCCATTCCCCATTCCATTCCGTTCGTATCCCCATAACATTCTCCATTCCATTTCATTACATTAACCTTTCAATTCTCTGTTCGATTACAGTCCATTCCCCATTCCATTCCATTAACCATTCCATTCCATATACAATTCCGCATTCCATTCCATTCCATTCCATTCCCCATTCCATTCCCCATTCCATACAACATGCCATTTCATTCCATTAACCGTTCCATTCCCCGTTCCATTACATTCCATTCCCCATTCTATTCTCCGTTCCATTCCATTGCATTCCCTTTCCATTCGCTGATTCATTCCATTCCATTCTCCACTAAATTATCCATTGCATTCCATTCCATTCCCCATTCCAAACCCCGTTTCATTCCCCATTCCATTCCATTCCATTCAACAGTCCATTCCCCTTTCCTTTCCATTCCATTCCCATTTCCATTTCCCATTGCATTCCATTATATTCCCAATTCCATTCTCGATTTCATTCATAATTTCAATCTCCATTTCATTCCCCAGTCCATTTCATTCAATTTCCCATTCCATTCCACATTCTATCCCATTCCATTCACCATTCCTTTGCCCATTCCATTCCATTACATTCATCCTTCCTTTCCCCCTTCCATTCGCAATTCCATTTCATTACATTCCCCATGCCATTTCCCATTCCATTCAATTCCATTCGATTCCCAATTATATTCCCCATTTCATTCCATTCCATTCTCCATTAAATTAACTGTTTCATTCTATACCATTCCCCATTCCGCTCCCTGTTCCATTCCATCCCATTCTACATTCCATTACCTTTCCATTCCCCATTCCATTCCATTCCATTCCCCATTCCATTCCACATTCCATTCCCCGTTCCGTTCCATTCCATTCAAAATTCCATTCTCCATTCCATTTCATTCCATTCACCTTTCCATTCCTCATTCTATCCCATTCCACTCCCCATTGAGTTGCCCGTTCCTTTTCATTACATTCAAATTTCCATTCCCTCATCCAATCCCAATTCCATTTCATTCCATTCCTCATTCAATTCCCAATTCCATTACCCATTCCATTCCATTCCATTCCCCATTCCATTCCCCATTCCATTCCATTTCATTCCCAACTCCATTCTCCATTGAATTCCCTATTACATTTCATTCAATTCCCTGTTCCATTCCACATTTTATGCCATTAAATTCCCAATTCCATTGCCCATTCCATTCCATTGCATTCAACATTCCATTCCCCCTACCATTCCCAATTCCATTTCTTTCCATTCCCCATTCAATTCCCCTTTCCATTCCCCATTCCATTCCATTCCATTCCGCATTCCATTCCATATACAATTCCGCATTCCAGTCCATTCCATTCCCCATGACATTGGCCATTCCATTCCATCTCATTCACCATTCCATTCCCGAATCCATTCCACTCCATTCCTCCTTCCATTCCCTGTTTCCTTCCATTCCATTCTCTATTAAATTAACCGTTTCATTCCATTCCATTCCCCATTCCACTCCCCATTCCATTCCATCCCATTCTCCATTCCACTACCTTTCCATTCCCCATTCCATTCCATTCCCCATTCCATTCCACATTCCATTCCCCGTTCCATTCCATTCCAATCAAAATTTCATTCTCCATTCCATTTCATTCCATTCACCCTTCCATTCCACATTCTATCCAATTCCATTCCCCATTGAGTTGCCTGTTCCTTTCCATTACATTCAACTTTCTATTCCCCATCCAATCCCAATTACATTTCATTCCATTCCTCCTTCAATTCCCCATTCCATTATCCATTCCATTCCGTTCCATTCCTCATTCCATTCCCCATTCCATTCCATTTCATTCCCAACTCCATTCTCCATTAAATTCCCTATTATGTTTAATTCAATTCCCAATTCCATTCCACATTCTATCCCATTCAATTCCGCATTCCATTGCCCATTAAATTCCATTGCATTCAACATTCCATTCCCCCTACCATTCCCAATTCCATTTCTTTCCGTTCCCCATTCAATTCCCCTTTCTATTCCCCATTCCATTCCATTCCATTGCCCATTCCATTCCATATACAATTCCGCATTCCATTCCATTCCATTCCCCATGACATTCGCCATTCATTTCCATCTCATTCACCATTCCATTCCCCAATCCATTCCATTACATTCCACATTCCATTTCCCATTCCATTCCCTGTTCCATTACATTCCATTCCCATTTCCATTCCCCGTTTCATTCCCTTACATTCTACATTAAATAAAAGCTGCATTCCATTGCATCCCCCATGTCACACCCCGTTCCATTCCCTGATCTGTTCCATTCCATTCCCCATTCCATTTCCCTTTCCATACCATTCCATTCCCCAGTCCATTCCATTCCATTCCATTCCATTCCATTCCATTCCCCACTCTATTCCATACACAACTCCACATTCAATTGCATTCAATTCCTCATTCTATTTCCTATTCCATTCTCTTCATTCCCAATACCATTCTCCATTCCATTCTCCATTCCATTTCATTGAATTCCCCATTCCATTCCACATTCTATCCCATTCCATTAGCCATTCCGTTGCCCATTCCATTATATTCAAATTTCCCTTTCCCTCTCCATTCCATTATATTTCTTTCCATTCCCCACTCAATTCCCCATTCCATTCCAGATTCCATTCCCCATTCAATTCCCCGTTGCATTCCATTTCATTCCCCACGGCATTCCCCTTTCCATTCCATTCCATTCCCCATTCCATTAAATTCCATTCGTAATTCCATTCTCCATTCCATTCCCCATTCCATTTCATTCCGTTCCCAATTCCATTCCACGTACTAAGACATTCCATTCCCCTTTCTGTTGCCCGTTCCATTCCATTCCATTCCCCATTCGATTTCCCATTTCATTCCTTTGTCTATCCCATTCCATTCATCCCAATATTCCCCATTCCATTTCATTCCATTAATCTTTCCATTCCCCGTTCCATTACATTCCATTACCCATTCTATTCCGCATTCTATCCAATTCCATTCCCATTATATTGCCCATTTCATTCCATTACATTCAACTTTCCATTCCGAATTCCATTTCGAATTCCATTTCTTTCCTTTCCCCATTCAAATCCCCTTTAAATTCCCCATTCCATTCCATTCCATTCCATTCCATTTCCCACTTGATTTCATACACAAGTCCACATTCAGTTGCATTCAATTCCCCATTCCATTTCCTATTCCATTCTCTTCCATTAACAATACCATTCTCCATTCCATTTATTGAATTCCCCTTTCCATTCCACACTCCATTTCCCTTTCCATTCCATTTCATTCCCTATTTCATTAATCATTCCATTTTATTCCATTTCCTATTATATTCTCCATTCCATTCCCCATTCCATTTCATTCAATTCCCCATTCCATTACACATTCTATCCCATTCCTTTAGCCATTCCATTGCCCATTCCGTTCCATTACATTCAAATTTCCATTTCCCCTTTCATTCCAATTATATTTCTTTCCATTCCACATTCCATTCCCCATTCCCCATTCCATTCCCAGTTCCATTCCATTCCATTTCCCATTGCATTCCCCTTTCCATTCCATTCCATTCCCCATTCCATTAAATTCCATTCGTAATTCCATTCTCCATTCCTTTACCCATTCCATTTCATTCCGCTCCCCATTCCATTCCACATACTATCGCATACCATTCCCCATTCCATTGCCTGTTCCATTCCATTCCATTCCCCATTCCATTCCCTGTTTCATTCCATTCCATTCAAAATTCCATTCTCCTTTCCATTCCCCATTCAATTTCATTCCATTCACCGTTCCGTTCCACATTCCATCCCACTCCATTACCCATTCAATTGCCCATTCCTTTCCATTACATTCAACTTTCCATTCCCTCGTCCAATCCCAATTCCATTTCATTCCATTCCTCATTCAATTCCCCATTCCATTACCCATTCCATTCCATTCCATTCCCCATTCCATTCCCCGTTCCATTCCATTTCATTCCCAACTCCATTATCCATTCCATTCCCTATTCTATTTCATTCAATTTCCCATTCAATTCCATATTCTATCCCATTCAATTCCCCATTCCATTACATTCCATTCCCCATTCTATTCCACATTCTGTCCCATTCCATTCCCCATTCAATTGCCCATTCCTTTCCATTACATTCTACTTTCCATTCCCCCGTCCAATCCCAATTCCATTTCATTCCATTCCTCATTAAATTCCCCATTCCATTCCCCATCCCGCTTCATTCACTAATCCATTCTCCATTCCATTCCCTGTTATATTTCATTCATTTCCCCATTCCAATTCACATTCTATCCCATTCAATCATCCATTCCATTGCACATTCCATTCCATTGCATTCAACATTCCATTCCCGTTTCCATTGAAAATTCGAATTCACTTCATTCCCCATTGAATTCTCCATTCCACTCCCCATTCCATTCCATTCCCCATGACATTTGCCGTGCCATTCCATCCCATTCCCCATTCCATTCCCCATTCCATTCCATTTCATTCCCATTTCCATTCTCCGTTTCATTCGATTAAATTCTATATTAAATTAAAAGTTGCATTCCATTCCATTCCCCATTCCACACCCGTTCCGTTCCCCGATCTGTTCCATTTCATTCCTCATTCCATTTCTCATTTCATTCCATTCCCTTCCGCATTCCATTCCCCATTGCATTCCATTCTATTCACTCTTCCATTCTCCATTACATTCCCCATTCCATTTCATTCAATACCGCATTCCATTCCACATTCTATCCCACTAAATTCCCCATTCCTTTGACCATTAAATTCCATTACATTCAACATTACATTCCTCCTCCCATTCCCATTTCCATTTCATTCCATTCCCCATTTAATTCCCCATTCCATTCCACCTTCTATTCCATTCCATTCCCCATTCCATTTCCCTTTCCATTCCATTTTATTCCCTATTCAGTTCCCCATTCCATTTTATTCCATGCCCAATTATATTCTCCATTCCATTACCCATTCAATTTCATTCAATTGACCATTCCATTCCACATTCTATCCCACTAAATTCCCAATTCCATTGCGCAATCCATTCCATTACATTCAACTTTACATTCCCCCCTCCATTCCCAATTCCATTTCATTACATTCCCCTTTCAATTCAACATTCCATTTCCCTTTCCATTCCATTCCATTCCCAATTCCACTCCATATCATATTCCGCATTCCTTTCCATTCCATTCCCCATTCCATTCCCTGTTCCATTCCTTTCCATACCCCATTCCATTTTCCATTCCATTCCTCTTTCTATCCCATTCTATTCATCACAACATTCCCCATTCCATTTCATTCCATTAACTTTTCCATTCCCCGTTCCATTACATTCCATTCCCCATTCTGTTCCACATTCTATCGAATTCCATTCCTATTCCATTGCCCATTCCTTTCCATTACATTGAACTTTCTTTCTGAATTCCATTCCCAAATCCATTTCATTCCTTTCCCCATTCAATTTCCCATTTCATTCCCCAGTCCATTCCATTCCATTCCATTCCATTATCCACACCATTACATATACAACTCCATATTCAATTGCATGAAATTCCTCATTCCATTTCCTATTCCATTCTCTTCCATTCCCAATCCCATTCTCCATTCCATTCCCATTCCATTTCATTCAGTTCCCTTTTTCATTCGACATTCTATCCCATTCCATTAGCTATTCCATTGCCCATTTCATTCTATTACATTCATGTTTCCGTTTCCCCTACCATTCCAATTATATTTCTTTCCATTCCCCATTCTATTCCCCATTCCATTCCAGATTCCACTCCCCATTCCATTCCACTTTCCATTACATTACATTCCCCATTGCATTCCCCTTTCAATTCCAATCCATCTCCATTCTATTAAATTCCATTCTTAATTCCATTCTCCATTCCATTCATCATTCCATTTCATTCCATTCCCCATTCCATTCCACATAGTATCGCCTTCCATTCCCCATTCCATTGCCCATTCCATTCCATTATTTTCAGCATTCCACTCCCCCTTTCATTTACAATTTCATTTCATTACATTCCCCATTCAATTCAACATTCCATTCCCCTTTCCATTCCATTCCATTCCCAATTCCATTCCATATAATATTCTGCATTCCATTCCATTCCATTCCGAACTCCATTTTCCATTCCATTCCTCTTTCCATCCCTTTCCATTCATCATAACATTCCCCATTCCATTTCATTCCATTAGCCTTTCCATTCCCCATTCCATTCCATTCCATTCCCCATTCTATTCCAGATTCTATCCAATTCCATTCCCACTCCATTGCCCATTCCACTCCATGACATTCAACTTTCCATTCCAAATTCC
>PVKV010033673.1:0-18451 GCA_004027835.1 Alouatta palliata
GTGAGGGCAGGGGACGGTCACGGGGAGGGTGGGCTGCAGGTGGCCACGCAGCCCCGCGTCGGGGCAGGGGCAGCCACAGGAGGTCACGGTCCGACGTGACGGGGTGACATGGTTCCCTGCGGGCGGCGGGGAGGGATCCCCTGGGGCGCCCGCTGGGATCGAAGCCCGACCTTCGCCTCTCACGGTGGCCCGCGGCGCGACCGGGTGGTCCCGCAGGGGCCGCGCACAGCTCAGACTACAGCATGTGGAGGAAGAACCAGTACGTCAGCAACGGGCTGCGCGACTTCGCCGAGCGCGGCGAGGCCTGGGCGCTGATGAAGGAGATCGAGGCGGCGGGGGAGGCGCTGCAGAGCGTGCACGCGGTGTTCTCGGCGCCCGCGGTCCCCAGCGGCACGGGGCAGACGTCGGCGGAGCTGGAGGTGCAGCGAAGGCACTCGCTGGTGAGCGGCGGGCAGGCTGGCGCGGGGCCGGGGCCGGGGCGGGCGCGCTGAGCCGCCGCTGCCGCAGGTCTCCTTCGTGGTGCGCATCGTGCCCAGCCCGGACTGGTTCGTGGGCGTGGACAGCCTGGACCTGTGCGACGGGGACGGCTGGCGGGAGCAAGCGGCGCTTGACCTGTACCCCTACGACGCCGGGACGGACAGCGGCTTCACCTTCTCCTCCCCCAACTTCGCCACCATCCCGCAGGGCACGGTGACCGAGGTGAGTGGGTCCCCCGCGTGCGCCAGGGCCGCTGTGGCCCCGCGTGGTCAGGACGTGGCTGAGGCCTGGCTGTGCCCACGCCTCCCAGCCCAGGGCAGCGGCTTGCGGCTTTTGTGTAGAAGAGGCTCTGCTTCTAGAGGCGGCAGTGAGCAAGGGGGTGCAGCGCCCCCCATGCCCGCCCCGTCCCCGTGGGGCGCAGCACCGCAGGGAGGACAGTGGGACAGCGTCCTGAGGAGGCCGCCCCTTCCTGGCCTCGGTTTCCAGCCCGTGCTCCATGGGACGGCTGAGAGGAGCACACAGGACCCTGTCCCCCAAAGTGGGGCAGAGGGCGCTGGACGCTGAGCACTGGCCCCAGTAAGGCCATATGCACACCCGAAGGTGGCCTTCTTGGACCCCATGCCAACCTCCTCTTCCTCCTCCCCAGATAACGTCCTCCTCTCCCAGCCACCCAGCCAACTCCTTCTACTACCCTCGGCTGAAGGCCCTGCCTCCCATCGCCAGGGTGACGCTGGTGCGGCTGCGACAGAGCCCCAGGGCGTTCGTCCCTTCCCCCTCGGTCCTGGCCAGCAGGGACAACGAGATTGTGGACAGCGCCTCAGGTAAAGACCCCCTTCCTGTCCCCCACACACTCCATATGCCAGGGAGGAGCTGGCTGTGGAAAGTGCCCACGGCAGAGCTGAGGGGCATCACTCCAGTGGGTAGAGGTGCTCAGGTTGAGAGGGAAACTCAGTGTGTGCCACAGCCTCGTCCTGTGAGGGAGAAGCTGTGGCTGGCACCACACAGGACATACGGGACACACAGCTGCCCCAGGCCTGCCGCAGGGCCACCACCAAACCCGAATCTAAAGCACACGCTGCAAGATGGTGCTGAGATGATTTCGGATTCTGTTAATTCAACGCTGAATATCTGCAGTTGGAAGCATCTTACACCCCACAGCCTAGGAGAAAGAATCAAAGGAGGCCCCAGAGAGTACCTGAGACACACTGTCCTGTCAGACACGCACCCACGGGTGACCTGTGTGTCACAGCTGACAAGGACGCTTGCTAGGATGGCCCCGTCTGTGTGGCTACCTGGTGACAGCTGTGCTGTAGGGTTCCTGCGGGGCTCTCGGCCCCGGACACCACACAGCTTGGGGCTCTGCTCACAGGCGCCTTGGTGTGGGGCAGGGCAGATGCCGATGAGTGTTGCCCTAGCTCCCCCAGGCACCTGCTGGCCCCAGGCAGGTGGGAACGCTGAGGCCGAGTGGCAGTTCCTTCTGCGCTCAGCTGGGTGGCGGCCACTGGCCCCATGCAGCGCCTGTGGCCTGAAGCGCCTCATTGTGTCTTGGGTCGGGACCTGTTGGCTCTGGGTTTCTGCTTCTCACCTGATGTGGGTATGGGAGGGTCAGGGTAGGCTCTAGACAACAGTGGACTTCAGACTTTCCCCAGGAGGAACTGGAGTCCACCAACGTGGCCATGGGTCCCATCGTCCTCCACTTTGCTGGCTGGAGTTGAGGCAGGTGCAGAGCTGCCCCCCCCATCCCCCTCCCCCAAGCAGTGTGCTGGGGACAGATGTCGTCTTGAGGAGCAGCAGTAATTACAAGCTTACTGTCAGCCATCCCTGGAGGCAAGAGCAGGGCAGCTGACAGGAGGCAGTGAGCTCCGCCCCGCTGGCGGGAACCACTCCCAGACAGAGGCTGTGCCCAGCCCTGGATCCCTCCTCCTGGTTTGGGATGGACTTGGCCTCCCTGTGCCAGCCTCGGTGCTGCCCCTGCCCAGCTCAGGCTTGAGGTCCTCGCTCATTTGTCCAAGCAGATGCCCCACTCCAAACAGACGTGCCTGAGCCACTTACCCAACAGGCAGGCGTGCCGGCACTGTCCGGTGTGCAGCTGGTCTGGCGGGAAGAGCTCCTCATGGGCAGAGGGTCCAGAGAGCTGCGGTTTGCCCCACCGTCAGGGCCACCAGGCCACAGTGGGCAGGGGAGCACGTGGCCAGTGCCTCGGGCCAGGAGAGGGGATAAAGTCAACCGAGGCCAAGCAGAAGCGGCATTGCAGGGGCTGGGGAGAGACTGTGCTGTGAGCTCTGAGAGCAGGAGGCAGGACATGGAGAGGAGGGTGGGAGGGGAAGAGAATTCCACGCAAACTGCACCTGAGCAGGATTGAGCCAAGCATCTTCCCTCCCCAGAGTCCTAGCCAGTGCCACTGGGTAGCATGGCACCTCATTCCCAGGGCATTGCGGGCATCGTAGCTTTGAGAAGGATGCCTGCAGCCAGCCACTCCCACCAACCCTCTCTGGTGCCTCCTGTGTCCGCCTGCCTCACGCTGGCCTTCTTCAGTTCCTCTGTGCCCTCAAGGCTCTCCCCAGCACCTGCCATGCTGGCCCTGTGGGAACGGAGCACAGACTACCGCGCACAAGGGTCTTTCCTGTGACATTTGGCTTCCCAAGGGCAGAGGCTGGGCCTGGCAGGGCCTGGCATGTGATGGGTAGCACACAAGAGGCTCCTGCCAAGCCAGCCTGGCTCTGCTCTAGCTTCCTGCTCACGTGCTGGACGCCCGTCCCCAGGCCTCCTCCTCAGAGGGCTTTGCAGCATTGGAGAGGTTTGTGGTAGGACCCTCTCTGCAGACCCGGCACTGCAGATGCTCACTGACTCCTCACCGAAGCCAGGGCGGGAAGCTGGGGCCTGCTGGGACCTCCCAGCGGCTCTGTGTGCTCTCCAGGTGGGCTGCCCTGGGCCCTGGCTCTCAGGCTTCTCCTACACCAGGGCCCCTGCGAAGCGTCAGCGCCCAAGGTCTTTGCAAGCCCTGTTCCTGCCTCTCTGGAGAGGGCTGTCCAGGTGTGGGCCTGGCCAGAGCTGCCAGACCATTCCAGGAACTGCACCTGCACACCGATTCCCTTCTCCACTCTCTTTCATCCTTCTTGAATTCCTCAAACGCCTGTGACTTGTTGAAGGGTCTCATCCTTCAGTGGCCACAAAACTGGCAGCAGAGTGCTCTCAGATTTGTGAGGAGAGCCGAGCCCTCGCTGACCGTCCTCGCGTGCGCGGCAGAGGGAGGCAGGGCTCCTGGCCTCCTTCCGGGCTGCCCTCCCTGGGCCACACAGCCACAGAGAAACAATGCCCATCTGGCTGGCTTGGCCTTGTAGGGTGCAAAAGAGGGGTTTTCATTTTACTTTGGAAAAATGGAAATTACCAAGTGACTTAACCAAGTGACCATAACACCAAAATGATGATTTTTAAATTCATGAAAGTTATGAAAACCAGATGGGACACAGGGAAACAATGCTACTGGAAACATCTGAGCCCCGTGGGGGTCCAGGTCTCGCAAGACAGACTGTTAATGTGGTGCCCCGGCAAATGTGGCAGCTGGGTCTAGGCTCCGGGCGAGCAGATTTCCACAGCAGGGGTGTCCACCCTCTCCTGGGGCTTCTCACTCTACCACGATGTGGGAGTTCCAACACCGCAGAGACTTGAGCGGCAGCCCCGGCTCTCACGTAGAAACGTGCAACTCCAGTCCTCGGGTTGTTTCCGAGGTTGCCATGGTGCCGTCCATCTTGCCGCTCACTCTGCAACTGAGAGGAGAAACCAAAAGCCCCTGAAGCGTGGGCGTGGCCTCTGATGAATGCACGCCTTGGTGGAGGTGTGGGCGTGGCCTCCGATGAATGCACATTGGTGTGAGGCAGTGTGGGCGTGGCCTCTGATGAATGCACATTGGTGGAAGTGTGGGCGTGGCCTCTGATGAATGCACATTGGTGGAAGTATGGGCGTGGCCTCCGATGAATGCACATTGATGGAAGTGTGGGCGTGGCCTCCGATGAATGCACATTGATGGAAGTGTGGGCGTGGCCTCTGGTGAATACACACATTGGTGGGTGGGGCTTGTTTGCAGGAAGGGCTGCCTCTGGCGAGTGTTCACCTCGGTCTCTCCTGTGCTTGGTTCAGTTCCAGAAACGCCGCTGGACTGCGAGGTTTCTCTGTGGTCGTCCTGGGGACTGTGCGGAGGCCCCTGTGGGAAGCTGGGGGCTAAGAGCAGGACTCGCTATGTCCGGGTCCAGCCCGCCAACAACGGGAGCCCCTGCCCCGAGCTCGAAGAAGAGGCTGAGTGCGTCCCTGATAACTGCGTCTAAGACCAGAACCCCGCAGCCCCTGGCCCCCCCCGGAGCCGTGGGGTGTCCGGGGCTCGGCCGCTTCTGTGCAGGCTCATGCTGCGGGCGGCCCAAGGCACGGGGATTTCGTGCCGCTCCCGACCGCGGAGAGGCCGCGCCGACCTTCTCTGCGCTGAAGGGCCCTCTGGTGGCCGGCAGTGGCATCGGGAACAGCTTCCTCCTTGCCCAGCCTTGCTTCTTAGGGGTCCCCATGTCCCGTCTGCTCTCAGCCTCCTCCTTCTGCACGGATCAAGTCATCCCCAAGGCTCCGTCTACTCTAAATTATGTCTCCTTATAAGTTATTGCTGCTCCACGAGATTGTCCTTCATTGTCTAGGGGCCTGGCTCCCACGTGGTTGCAGATACCTCAGATCTGGTGTTCCAGGCTGGCGCTGAGCCCACTCTCCCGAGGACGCGTCCAAGCGGGGGGCCATTTGAGAAGGGAATAAATGGGGCAGTTTCAGAAACTTCACTCATGCTACCGATCGCTTGCATTTGAATAAAGACTATCTCTGTTCCTGACAAATGTCGCTGGCTGTCCCCGCCCTTGTTCTGGGCCCTGCGCAGTGCAGGGACACCTGATGTGCGCCAATCGGGAACACACATTCAGAAGGCACCTTGTGACACCGTCAGGGCCATGAGGCCCGTGCTGTGCATGTGGGGGAGGCAGGCTTGAGACCCACAAGTCTCCCCACAACAGAGGCCACCCCTGGCCCATACAGGGTTTCAGAAGACACAGCAAACAGCGTGTCAGGTGCATCCACAAACCCAGCACGCAGGCGCCTTCCCACAGGACAATCAGAAGCTCAGAGGAGGGGCGCCTCCAGACCCGGATGAGGCTGCAGAAGCCCTCACTCCGCCCCTCCTCTGTGGGAGCTGCTTGCATTGCTGCTGTTCCTGGGAGACCGCTGAACACTAAGACTCTCACAGCTCATCAGGCCACCAGCAGATGCCTCTTGGGACCTGAGCTCAGAGGCCCCAACCTCAAAGATGTCTCCCAAGGGCTCACTATGATCTGCCGTGGCCCTTTCTGCAGCCAGGGTCCCTGGCCCTCTCCACCAGTGCCACTCTCCTGGTGGAACCCCAGGGCCCTCCCAGAGCCTGGCCGAAGCTGTGCGTGGTGTGAGGATGGACTAGGGGGGTGGCTGCTTCTCCTTCAGTCCTCTCCCAGTGACCGTAAGGTGGATGCTCACTTCTCTCACCTGAGAGGCCTGGTAGACAACCCTTCCTTGTAACTGGCTCTAAGGCCCTCTAGCCCTGATGTTTCTAGAACCAGACCCCAGGCCCAGCTTCCACCACCCTGCATGCCATCCCCTTCCACCATCCTTGAAAACAACGAACATAAGCCCAAGCTCACAGGCGCATGAGTTCTGAGGTTACGTGGAGATCTGAGAAATCCCTGGCTTAAAGCTTTCTTAAGGTTTCCGGGACTGATAATGCCAGGAGGCTGCTAGAAGAAATAGCCGTAAATCCTGCCTAGAGCCCACACTGTGTACTTGGAACTCAGAGGGTCCCCAGGAACATGAACCCACAATCAGAACCCACGAAACACACACAGACCATCCCTGATGCTCCTGAGTCAGAGCACATGGAAAACTCCATGGTCAGAGCCACTGGGCTGCTGGGGCTGGCATGACCATGAGAAGATGCTGACCAGGTTAACTTTGCCAGGAGCTCAAAACTCAAAAGACACCAGAGCAGCACAATGGGATGGTGCATTGAAGCCTGAACAGACGGACGTAACACTTGAGTCAAAGAGCAGAGACTTGCGCAAGACCAGACTCAGAACCACGTGCTACTGTGGAGTCTGTGAGGTTGTGAGAACACTGAAAGGCTGGGGAAGGGGTTGTGTCGGAGACTCCTGTGGACACCCACATCTAGCTGCTCCCTCCTGAAGCATGGAGCTGGGGGGGCCCTGGGGCAGGACAGGTGTCACTTTGGGGCCAGAACATTTACTGCCCAGGTGAGAGGCTATCGTCCTCTCTCCCAACCTCAGGGACCCCAGGACGTGTGGTTACATGGCTGCCATCACGGAAGTCTTTGGGGCCCCCATACCACCAGGACAGCCACTGTTGGGTTGAGACACTGAGGTTTGAGGGAGACCGATGAGGAATGCCATCCGGTAATGGAATGTTGTGCAGGGAATCCCACGGGGGGCTGCCTGGTGGGAGGGCAGGTCAGACGGGACCTAGGCGGCTGCCCTTGCCTGAATGAGGTGGGCAGCACAGGACGGCCAGAGTGCAGAAACAGCACCGCGTCAGTGGCCGCCATGTTGACACCAGTGAGTAGCGGGTATAGACAGGAAACGAGAGGAGGAACCCTGCAATCGTCCTGAAAGAGGGAGATTTGGGCCTCAGAGACACCTGTGGAGATGGTAAGAAGTGGATGAGTGTGGGTTTGTTCTGATGAAAAGGCAATGTGAATACTTACAGACCTGCATTTAACATGACTCCCAGAGTCATGGGTCAGCATGGGGAGCCTGAGTGAGTGAGGGCAAGTTCACACCTGAGGGTCCCATTCATGGCCCCTGCACACTGAGCAGCCACAGGTGGATGGGGGCACCGGGGCCAGAAGGAGGAGCCCCATGTCTGCACGAGACTGCATGCCACTCACATCAGTGGAACACGGGTACGCTGGGCTCCAGGAGGCTGCTGGGCCTATGGGGTGGGGTTGGCCCAGCCCAGCATGCTGAGGAGGAAATGGTCAGCAGTACTCAGCATCCAAGCCATAGAAGGATAATCATGGGAATGGCCACTGTGCTCGGCCATGGGGCCTGGGGCTGAGGCGTCTGTGGCACTAGGGGAGGAAGACAGAGGGTGGGACATGGAGAAGCAATGAGCAGGTACTTCCTGGCAAAGATGGTAGACTGAGGAACTGAGCACTGACAGCTAACTCCACCCCCTCCATACTCCACTGGAGCTGCAGAAGAGAGTGTTTGGATGGCACAATCCAGATGCCTGCCTTGACACTCTCAGGTGACACCCTCCACTCACAGAATGGCAAGACGGGATGGATACAGCTCTCAGACACTGCCCTTTCATAAGATGCAGGGAGGACTCTACCTTCTACCGCCACTTCGAAAAATAAGCAAACAAAAACATTGAGGCTGGAGCAAGGGGGAGCTGGTGTCAGGCCTAAGAAACAAGCTCATGAGCAGCTGGGAGAGGCAGGGCTCCTGAGGGCTGCTGTGAGCTCGGCCAGCAGCAGAGTGAAAAGGTGAGCATGGCACCCCACACGGAGAGAGACCCTCGAGACCAGCAATGCCCTGTGATATAGGAAAGTACAGGAGCGATTCCCTCCACAGGAGCTTTCCTAGTCCCTACTGTGAGCCCCAACAATCAATATCAGACAACGAGTGCAACACAAAGATTAAATAAACAAGTCGCTATAACTGAAAGCCAGGAAAAAAAAAAAAAAACTGAACAGACGCCTAAGAGCTCAGGTAATTAACTTGTCAGAAGCGTAATATAAAACAAGTAGAACAAAAATGACCAACCAACAAGGGAAATTAGAAACAAACAGATACATTTGGAAAGGAAAAATTATCAAATGGGGAAGCCTTAGTCAGTGAGTTGAAGAGCTAATTAGCATAGCTGGAGAAAGAATTAGTGAACTGGAAGATCTAGCTGGAGATATCATGCAGAATGCAGCACAGAGAGACACGAAATGGGAAATTTCAAAAAGATATGGAAGACAAGATGGAAAGTTCTAAAATGTTTTAAATCAAAGACTCTAAAGGAGATACTAGAGAGAATGGAGAAGAGATAATATTTAAAGAGAAAATAGTGCAAATTTACAGCACTGGTTAAAATTAAAAGCTATCTCCAGAAACAGAAAGAACAATATATTCCAAAGAGGAAAAATGAAAGCAGTCCATGCCCATGCACAGCATATTGAAACTATGAACACTAAACACAAAGAAAAAACCTTCCAAGGACTCAGAGGAAGGTACAGATTGCTTATGAAGCATCTATTGAATGATAGCAACTTCCTAACAACCCAAAGGGAGTCAGAAGGCAGTTGGATAATACTTTTGAAATGTTGAGAAAAATTAACTGTCAACCCAGGATTGGGAACTCAGCAACATCTTTCGAGAATGAGAGAAAAACGCAGACATTTTCAGATTAACAGAAATGGAAGAATCTTAATACCAAGTTAATCACAGTGAAAAACTTCTAAAGGATGTGGTTCAGGGTGGAGGAACAAAAAAATAGTCTGAGATTTTAGGAGTGGTAATACAATTTTTTTTTAAATCTCTCAAATAACAAAAGTATAAATTCCCCAAAGACGGAGAAAAAAATAACAGGAAAATTAGAGAAGCTGACAAGTAGTGGTAAAGTGAGAGATGATCAACAGGCCTGAGGAAAACAAATCCTAAGCTGGAAATTTAGCTTAAAAAATTCAAATAACTGGTGGGACATGGTGGGGCAGGCCTGTAATCCCAGCACTTTCAGAGGCCAAGGTGGATGGATCACTTGAGGTCAGGAGTTTGAGACCAGTCTGGCCAACATGGTGAAACTCCATCTCTACTAAAAATACAAAAAATTAGCTGGGCGTGGTGGCAGGCGCCTGTAATCCCAGCTACTTGGGAGGCTGAGGCAAGAGAATGGCTTGAACCCGGGAGGCGGAGGTTGTGGTGGGCGGAGGTTGCGGTGAGCTGAGATTGCGCCACTACACTCCAGCTTGGGCGACAGAGTGAGACTCCTTCTCAAACAAACAAAAACCAAATTGAAATAACTAGGCAAATTTTTAACCACAGAATCTTTCAAAGCACAGGGAATTGCCAGTTCAAAACACATTTATTATTAGATTCCGTAATGTCATAGTGTCATTTTGGTATAGGATAATGCTGACTTCATAAAATGAATCCAAGTGCTTTCTTCTCCTCTGAAAGACTTTGTGAGAAATGGGTATTAACCTTTTCATAAATGTTTTATAGAATACTTCACAGAATTCACCAGTGAGGCCGTTGAGCCTAAAATTTTCCTTTTGGGAGGAGTTTTTAATTACAAATAAAATTTCTTTATTAGATTGAATGTATTAGGCTAAAATTTATTAGGCTATTAAACTTTTTTTTCTTGTGAAAGTTTTTGTAATTTGGGCTTTTGAAGATTTTGTCAATTTCATCTAAATTGTCAAATGTATTGGCATAAGTCATTCACAAAATTATTTTATTTTTAGACAGGGTCTCCCTCTGCCATCAGGCTGGAGTGCAGTGGCACAGTCACTGCTTACTTCAGTCTCAACCTCCTGGGTTCAAGCCATCCTCCCGCTTTGCCTCCCAAGTAGCTGGGACACAGTCACCCACCACAAAACTCAGACGATTTTTTCATGTTTTGTAGCAACAAGGTCTCACTGAGGTCCAGGCTGGTCTCAAACTCCTGAACTCAAGTGATACCCGTCTTCCTCAGTCTCCTGAAATGCTGGGGTTACGGACATGAGCTGCCATACCCAACCCATAAAATGTATTGCCCTCTTACTATCTGTAGAATTTATAACAATATCCCTTTTCATTCTAATATTGGTGATTTGTGGTTTTTCTCCTTTCCCCCTGGTCAGACTTATCAATTTCATTGATCTTTCAAAGAAACAGTTTTGGTTTCATTAGCTTTCTATACTGTTTGTTCATTTTGTTTCAATGATTTCCACACTTTTACTTTTTCTTCCATCAGTCTTTAATATTTCCTTCCTTCTTACTTTAGGTTTAATTTGCTTTTCTTTTTGTAGTTTATTAAGATCGAAGTTTAGGTCATGGATTTTAAACTTTTCTTCTTTTCTGATATAAGTACTTTTTTTTTGAGACAAAGTATTGCTCTGTTGCCCAGGCTAGAGTGCAGTGGTACAATCATAGCTCACTGCCACCTCAAATTCTTGGGCTTAGGCAATCCTCCTGCCTCAGCCTCCTGATTAGCTAAGACTACAGTCACATGTCACCATGCCTGGCTAATTAAAAAAATTTTTTTACAGAGATAGGTTGCCAGGCTGGCCACAAACTCAATATAGGTATTTAAAGGCATAAATTTTCCTTTAAAAATTGCTTTAGCTGTGTACCACAAACGTATTTTCATTGCAATTCAGTCAAAATACTTCCTGTCTTCCCTGTGACATCTTCTCTGATGCATGGTTTGTTTAAAACTGTGTTTCATTTCTCGATATTTGGATTTTCTCATACATGTTTCATTACTGATTTCTAATTCAATTAAGTTATGGCCAGGAACATATTCTGTATGATTTCAACCCTTTTAAATTTATTGGTACTATTTTATAGCCCAAAGTAAGACCTATCTTGGCAAACATTCCCTGTACATCCTGTCATGCCTGAGTGTGGTGTTTCATTAATGTTAGTTTGGTCGAGTTGGGTCACATTGACTGATGGCATTGTTCAGGCCTTCATTTTCCCTACTGATCTCCCTTTATTTGTTCTATTATTAATAGAGGAGTGTTGAAATCTCCAACTATAATTGTAGATGTATCTCTTTCTCCTTCAGTTCTGGCAATTTTTGTCTCACAAATTTGGAAGCTTTGTTATTAGGTAATATATATTTAAGATAGCTGCCATTTGTCATTAAGAAATGCTCCTTTATCTCCAGTAATATCCTTTTGTTTAAAAGTCTACACTGTCTGATATGAATGTTGGCACTCCAACTTCCTGGGTTAGAGTTTGCATAGAATATCTTTTTAAAAGCCAATTTGTTGTAGACAGTAATTGCGGGAAGTAGAAACATTCCTCTTCAAAGATTCTTTTCTTGTTTAAGAAAAATTCATACGTGTTAGAAATAATAGCTTGTTTTAAACACTTTCTTCAGAGCCTTCTTGCTTTTTGCTAGTAGCTCTTTGTGAAGCCCTATCCTATGTAGCTGTTAGACACGCCGTGCTCACAGGCATGTAGTACATTCTATGTCCTTGTACTTTAACCAAGATATCTGTGCTGGACGTGCTCACAGGCATGTCCCAGCTCCCAGCCTATGCCCCTTCCTTATCTGGACTTCCTTTTTGCTCTCTGTTGCTTTTACCTGTTCAGAAAAGTTTTAAGTTGTTAGCCAATCGGGTTTTACTTTAGATTGGGAGGTCTGGCTCCAGCCAACAGGGAGATCAGACACAGCAGGGAGGACAACCCCAAATGCATAGAGGATAAATATGTCTGCTTTCCTTTGTTCATTTTGCCTCGTGGCAAAATTGCTAACAAGGGCACCCTTTCTGCAGGAAGTAAAAAGAGTTGCTTTGCTGAGAGATCCTTTGTCCCAGTACTAATTTTTCTTTTCAGCACCAAAAATTTACATATAACGATAATCATTTGGGTCTTGCCACTTTACTGGTCTGATAATCTCTGCCGTTTATGTCATTTACATCTAATGGACTTACTGATATCATCAGGTTTAAATCTACCATTTTTATTTTTATTTTTTTGGTCTCATCTGTTGTTTCTTTTCTTGCGTATAATTTTATTTTTGAGCCATGTAAATGTTTTACATAATTAAAAATAAAGTGGACTTTAAAAAGGCAAAACGACTAAATCGTAAATATTGAAAACAGACTGACACAAATGAAATATACTTTACATGAAAATAAAATAATTAGTAACTTTAAACGGTGGCATTTAGTAGTCTTTTTGATCGCGGCGATGTTGGTGTGGCTCTTTGGAAACTCTTGCAGGCATCCCCGCTTTACGTGCTTTGCTTCATTGTGCTTTGCAGATACTGTGCTTTTCATAAATGCAAGGTTTGGGGCAACCCTGAATTGAGCAAGTCTGTCAATGCTGTTTTTCAGTAGCATGCACTCACTTCACGTCTGTGTCACATTTTGGTAATTCCTACAATATTTCCATGTGTTTTATCATTATTATATCTGTTATGATGATCTGTGGTCAGCGATCTTTGTTGTTACTGTTGAAACTGTTTTAGGATGCCACTAACTGTACCCACGTAAGATGGCAACCGTAGTAGACAAATGTTGTATGTGGTCTGATTGCTCCAATGACCGTCCATTCCTTCATTTCTGTCTTTCTCCTCGAGTCTCCCTATTTCCTGAGATACACGAATATTGAAATTAGGCTAACTGGTAATCCTACAGTGACCTCTAAGTGTTCAAGTGAAAGGAGGCGCCATCGTCTCTCTCTTTAAATCAAAGGCTAGAAATGATTAACATAAAGCTGAGATAGGCTGAAAGCTAGGCCTCTTGTACCAGTCAGCCAAGTTGTGAATACAAAGAAAAAGATATTGTTATTATTATTATTATTTTTTATAGGGTCTTGCTCCGCTGGAATGCAGTGGCATGATCATAGCTCACTGTAACCCTGAACTCCTGAGATCAAGGGATCCTTCTGCCCTAGCCTCCAAACAAGCTAGGACTACAGGCATGCTGTATTTTATCAATATATAAATATATTATATATATTTTTATATTGTATATAAATATATGTTATTTATATATTACATGTTAATATATCTTTATATATTTATTTGGTAATTCCTACAATATTTCAATGTATTTTATCATTATTATATGTGTTATGATTATCTGTAATCAGCAATCTTTGTTATTACTGTTGAAATTGTATATATTTCAACATATTATACATAATATATATGTAATTACATATATATATATACACATATATATATATATTTCTGTTGAGACAAGGTTTTGCTATGTTGCTCAGGCTGGCCTGAAACTCCTGGCCTCAAGCAATCTTCCTGCCTTAGTCTACCAAAATGTTGGGATTATACGCATGAGCCACTGTGCCCAACCAACAAAGTTCTTGAAGGAAATTAAAAGTGCCACTCCAGTAAACACACAAATGATAAAGTGAAAGAGCCTTATTGATAAAATGGAGAAAGTTTTAGTGGTCTAGATAGAAGATCAAATGGGACACAACATTCCCCTAAGCTAAAGCCTAATCCAGAGCAAGTCCTTTTCTTCAATTCTATGAAGCCTGAGAGAGGTAAGGAAGGTGCAGAAGAAAAGTTTGAAACTAGAAGAGGCTGGTTTATGAGGTTTAAGGAAAGAAGCCATCACCATACCATGAAAGTACAAGGTTTTCCAACTACCCCCACCAAATAAAAAAAAGAAAGAAAAAAAGAGGACAAGGTGAAGCGGCAGGTGCTGATGTAAAAGCTGCAGCAAGTTCCCCAGAAGATGTAGCTAAGATCATTGATGAAGATGGCTACACTAAACAGTAGATTTTCAATGCAGACAAAATAGCTTTCTATTGGAAGAAGACGCCATCCAGAACTTTCATACAAGACAAGCTAACTCTCTTGTTAGGGGGTAATGCAGCTGGTGACTTAAACCTGAAGCCAGTCCTCTTTGACCATTCTGAAAATCTTAGGTTTCTTAATAATTATGCTAACCTGCTTCGCTTGTGCTCTACACTTGGGACAACAAGGCCTGGATGACAGCCATCTGTTTACAGCATGGTTTACTGAATATTTTAAGCCTACTTTTGAGACCTACTGCTCAGAAAAAAAAATTCTTTCAAAATATTACTGCCCATTGACAATATTGACAATGCACCCGGTCACCCAAGAGCTCTGATGAAGATATATAAGGAGATTACTGTTGTTTTCATGCCTCCTAACACAACATCCATCCCACAGCCCATGGATCAAGGAGTAATTTCAATTATCAAGTCTTACTATTTAAGAAATATATTTTGTAAAGCCATAGCTACTACAGATAAGGATTCCTCTCATGAATCTGGACAAGTAAATTAATAACCTTCTGGAAAGAATTCACTATTCCAGATGCCATTCAGAACACTGATGAGGCATGGGAGTACATAAAAATATCAACATGAACAGGAGTTTGGAAGAAGCTGATCTCGACCCTCAAGGGTGACTCTGAGGAGCTGAAGACGTCAGTGGAGAAAGTCACTGCGGATGTGCTGGAAACAACAAGAGAACTAGAATTAGGCGTGGAGCCTGAAGATGGGACCGAATTGCTGCAATCTCAGGATAAAACCTGAATGGATGAGCAAACGAAGTAGTTTACTGAGATGGAATCTAGTCCTGGTGAAGATGCTGTGAACACTGAAATGAAGCCAAGCGTTTAGAGTATTCTATGAACTTAGTTGATAAAGCAGCAGCAGCGTTTGGAAGGATTGGCTCCAATTTTAAAAGACTTTCTACTGTGGGTAAAATGCTATCAAAGGGTCATATGCTACAGAGAAATCTGTTGTGAAAGTGTCAATCGATGTGACAAGCTTCACTGTTGTTTAAGACACTGAAACAGCCACCACCCTGATCAGTTAGCAGCCACCCACATCAAGGCAAGACTATCCACCAGCAAAAAGGTTACCACTCCATGAAGGCTCAGCTAATCATTAGCATTTTTTAACAATGAAGTATGTTAATTAAGGTACATACCTTGTTTTTGTAGACACAGTGCTTATTACACACTTAATAGACTACAGTAAAGTGTAAATATAACTTTTATATGCACTGGGAAACAAAAAAATGTGTGTGACTTGCTTTATTGCAATATTTGTTTTATTGTGGTGGCCTGGATCTGAACCCGCAATGTCTCCAAGGTATGCCTGTATAGCTATAGTGAAGGATAAAGCAAATAATTATATTAATGCCAGTAAGTAGATTTTTTTTTGCATAAAAGAGATACAAGTATATATTCAGTGAAATTAAGTAAAACTCTTTAGTCTTACATTTCGATTGGACATGAGAGTATGATCTTATTTTTAAATTTAAAAATAAGCCCACAAAAAATATTTCCCAGCTCTGTCTTCTGAGAAAGCTCAGGGCATGACAATCTGCAGAAGCAAATGTCCCTCATGTGATTGCTTTTCATATTATATTAAGGAGAGAATGTTATTCTGTCTAAAGGACACAGGAGTGAAACTGAAGGGCCACCATCGGCCAAAAGTTGGGTAATTTAAGTTTTAAGAAGAATAATGACTGCAATATATCAGAAAAGCAAATACCCAACAACTCATGAGTTGATAACAATACTTTAAAGAATCCCCTTTGGTTACCAAGGCGGCTATCATACTGCGTTGAAAACTGCTAATTTTAGGAAAAGAATCAAGCCCGTGGCCTGCCTTTCCTGTGCAAACTGCTTCAGGGCAAGCAGCTAGTTGGTGAGAAGTTCTCCTGTAGCAACCACTGAGGAAAGAGGAATCGAGAGACAGAGAGAGAGACAGAGAAGAGAGAGAGACAGAGAAGAGAGAGAGAGAAGAGAGAAGAGAGAGAGAGAAGAGAGAAGAGAGAGAGAGAGAAAGAGGATGTCAAGACCACCAAGACAGAGAGAGAGAGACAGAGAGAGAGAGAGACAGAGAGAGAGAGAGAGAGAGAGAGAGAGAGAGAGAGAGGGAGAGGATGTCAAGACTGCTAGGCAGGGGCTGAGGGAAGCTGACAAGGGGCAAGCTGGGGACAGTACCGAGCCCCTGATGGGCTGTGGTCACTCAAGACAGGACAACCAGACCTCGTGGCCTCCGCTGTGAGGCACCAGGAGGCACTCACCAGTGACTCTAGCTTAAAGTCCGAGGCCAGTGTCATGAACTCCAGCTGCACATGCCCGTATCTGGGAAGCTGGAGGAAGAGCCAGCCGACCCCTCGCCACTCCCAGCACAGTCTCTGGAGCAGCAGCGTCAGTGCCCAGGCCCCGACCTAGCCTCCAGAGCAGGACGTGCGCGCTACAAGGACCCCCAGAGATTTGCAGTCACAGCGAAGGTGTGCGGAGTCCAACGGCACCTGAAGACGCTTTCACCCACACCTGGGATGCTGGCCGCATGAGCAAGGGCCCCACGGCCTCCAACAAATTGCTGAGTTAAGAAAAAGACTGGCGTGGGGCAGGCAGACCCGATGAAGTAAAAGAGGTCTGATGGACATAGCAACCAGCGTCATGTGTGGATTCTGTTTAGATGCTGATCAAAATAAACCAGCTGTGAAAAAGACCTTTCAAGGTAACCAGGGAAACGTGACTGTGAACCGGTTATCGGATGACAGTAAGGGATGATTATTAACTGTTAGGTGTTATCGCACGGTGACTGTTTCATTTAACAAGGTCCTCACCAGTTAGTGATGCATGCTGAAGCGCTGATAGCTAAAACCCGCCTCTGATCTGACATACTGTAAAAACGCATTCATGCGTGTGTGTTAAATACAACTAGTCTGGGGTTCATCACACAATTCTCTAGTCACGTGCTTAAAAATGTTCTAGAATATACGATTTTGGGTTTTTTTTTTTTTTAGCTGTGGGTGGAAATGGAGAAGTGGAGCTAGCTTATCTGGCAACCCCTTCAAGATGTCAGGCTGTAGAATAACCATGGCAAACACTTACATAGTGTGTGCTGTGTGCCAGGGGCTGTTGTTAGCACTTTACACAGGGAGTATCATTTGATCTTTACAACCACCACAGAAAGTGGGCTCTTTATTCTCTCGATCGTATAGGTGAGGAAACTGAGGCAGAGAACAACTAAGGAACTTGCCCAGGATCACACAGGAGGTAAAGGGCAAAGGAGGGACACTCGGCCAGTGGCCGCAGAGTCTAGGCCTGTGAACATTGTGCTACAGGTGTCTCTAAAGGAAAGCATTGGGGACACTGAGGCAGAGGGCACAGACCAGTAGAAAGGGAAAGAGACGTCTCTGAGGAGGAAGGAAAAGGTGGGCTCTGAAACCGGAGCTGGGTTTAGGTAGGAGGAAGGGCAGGTCGTGGGTAAAGGTGGCTGCCCACGTGTGCCCGGTGGCCCCGGCCACACACTGGGAATCCAGCCGCAGCTCCAGCCGGCACCAGAAAAGCAACAGCTACACCCTTCACCAAATGTCCTCTGTGCACCAGACCAGGGCTCAGAAGCCCACACGGCCTGTGTCGTCTAATCCCCGAGGCAATGCTGTGGGGCAGCGCCGTCCCGCCTCATGGGTGACAACCTGAAGGGACGCCAACCTGTCCACACTCATGTCCCTGAGAAGCAGCGTAGTCAGACAGCCCAGGCCCTCGGCTGCCAGCCCTTGCGGCAAACCACACGACACATTCTTTCCATCTCCCCACCGCTTTCCAGAGTGCTCGTAAGGGCTCGCTGAAGCATCGTCACGATGGTGCGCTCCCGTACAAAAACAGCTGTTGATTTAAGGCATAAAATAAAAAATAAGTGTGTGCAGAAACGTGAGCGCATGAGCTCTGCAGCTGAGCTAGCTGTCCTCGGCCACTGTCAAATGCCGGGTTCCCGTGACGCAGTCCTGCCGTGATCTTAGTCACAGAAGACGTTGCACTGGGGGCGCTGGGGGAAGGGTCACAGGACCTCTCTGCACTATTTTCATAACTTTTTGTGAATCTACAGATATGTTAAAATAAAAGTTTAAAGAGAGAACAGTGGATGTCACAGCTGAAAGGACCTAGCGGATCACTAAGTGATTTTTCACTCCTTCTTTAAATGAGGAAACAGACTTGGAGAGTCTCCTCAGGGCCCTTGCTCTTCCTAGTCCAGGTGGTTCCATTTCAGCTAGCTGCCCTTCCTCCCACCCACAGGTCCACACCTGCCTCCTCCACACCTAGCCTCCCACCTTCACACCCAGACTCAATCCCCCACCCAGCCTCATCCCCACTTAGCCTCCCCACACACACCCAGACTCCCCACTCACCCAGATTCCCCACTCACACCCAGACTCACCCCCACACCCAGACTCA